>PVIC010013119.1:17159-38594 GCA_004025085.1 Thryonomys swinderianus
AAAAAAAAAAAAAAAAATTTTTTTTGGCTGCTGTAAATATAGCTCTTCATGTGTTATTGTTGTTACCTTTTTTCCTCTAGGAGATTTAGAAGTGGGCAAATCTCAAAAGATTTTATTTAGATCAGGAGCAGAAAGACGTAAACATTTCTGTACCTCTCCTGTTATGAAAGAACCCCCTCTTCCTAGGGCATGCACATTACTGTAAGTGATGAGCTTCATGGCTCCACACAGCGTGCTTTCTTGGATCAACATCAGCTCTTCAATCCCAACGCATTTCAGAGTGTATTTTTGATGAATAAATTAGCAAACTAATGAGACACACTAAGAGGTTAAGGATTGATCAAGTACTTAATCTTTTTAATGAAGGGCACAGCGTGAAGCACATTCTTCCAAATAGATACAATAAACAGTCTTCTAAAACCCAATTATAATAAAAATAAAAAGAAAGGTGTAAAATCTTGGAATTTGTGCAGGAGATAATAACTTCATGTTTTCTGCAACAATGAAAAAGCTTTTACATCTATCATCTTTTTTATATCTGAATCACGTGAGTCCCAGAAGTTCACCGGCAGGAAAATAATGGTATTTTAATATGGAATTTTAATACGTCTTTTTGCCTTTTGGGCCCATAGAAATTTCTTCAAACTATGACTTTGAAGCTTTCCCAAAACTTGCTGAGCCTTGAAGACAGATAGCAAATATTTTGGAAGTTTTCTCAGTCCACATGATTTTTGAGACATTATGAAGTACATTTAGCTGTTCTGCTGGCAGTTTATTTGCTGTAATTTATGATTTTATCAAGTATTTGACTTTTTATAGATCAGATATTAAAAATAGGTTATGCATCTATAGTTTTTGGTAAAAAGAAAGAAACCTGCCCATAACAATTCAATTTTATGACATTTAAATTTTAAAATAGGATAATAACAACAGGGATCAGGTGCACACTGAACCAGATATTGCACCTGGATTGAATAAATATGGTCAAAAGAAGTGGTACCCAGTATCTATAAAAGACTGCAAAATCTGGGTTGGCTATGTAAGTGGTAACTAACATAGCAAAGCACTTTTGAAGTAAAGTGTAACCCACTAATTATTAAGTATCATTATTGATGATGAACTGTAAATAATAGATAAAGTAGACTGGAGTAATATTCTCTTTTATTATTCCCCATCTTCTGGTTGAGGTATTTACAGTGTATTTTAACTACATCTACTTCAGATATCAGTATGATAGTCAACGACTCAATCACGCATTGAATTTCCCTTCTAGAAATCTGGAGTGTGTTGGAAATTGCTTAAGACAAGGCTAAGTGCTACCAAGCGACATTTTACTCTCTGCTGTATTTGGGGTGTAACAAAAATAGGAAACTCTCCTTAATTTTTCTACATTTCCTGCCTTGCATTTTAATTATATATCATTTTCCTTTCTGATGTTTGGCTCTACGTTGGTTCTTTGGGTGAGGAAGCAGCTGTGTTCATTTATTCTATTTCTCACTCATAGAGAAGCATTTTAAACAAATAAATGCTCATTAAATGTTTCCTGTCTAAGTGAATAAAATGTTAATGTTCCCATTTTTTCAAATCAGAAGATAAATAGCAGTTCTGTATATTATTTTAAACTATACAGTTATATGTTTACCATTGAATTTTTACTTGATAACATTAACAAGCTATCTTTCCTGAGATGCAAAAATTCCTTTCATTGCTTTTTGTTCTCTGTATTTTAAATATCTATGTTCTTTACCTTAGACTAAATAATCCTTACAGAAATATTCTTGAAGTTTTGAGCAATAACTAAAACTATAATACTTTTTAAAAGCTTGTGAATTTTTTATTGTCAGTAGGAAAAATATCTAGCTGAAAAGAATAATTCTGCTTTAATCTCTCAATCAATACATAAACATAGCACAAAATTCCTGAATTCCAGTGGATTCAGAAGTACTGTTCTGGAGTATACCAACAGTTGCTATTCCTTTGATTGAAATGAACAGAGAATAAGCCAGTGGGGTAGAAAAAAAATCCTGAAAAACAAACAAACCAACAATGAAAAAAGATAATCAACCAGCTAAGCAATTGCGCCTCATGAGAGAAAATGACAAGATATATGAAATTCATTCTTCAAACATCATGGTGCCAATACTCATAAAGTCAACATAACAAAGTACCCATGTTGTGTGTGTGTGTGTGTGTGTGTGAGTTCAGTTCAGTCTACAAAATACACTGACAAAGGAAAATAGAGTTCTTTTCAGCTGTTTATTTCCTTGAATCACAGAGGGTTTGAAATTGGTGTTTGAAGCCGAAGGACATTTCTGATCAATAGAATTAGATCTAAAGGACTCAGTGATTTTTGACCTCCATGAAGATTTCATATTTGATTTCCCAGCCCAGTTCTTTAAAAAAATAGGTAAATCAGCCTGTTTAAACACACAACATAGGCCCTTCCCCCTCGGCCTTGGAAGTTATCACTGAGTGATCCAGAGATGTGTCTCCTGAGCTGACCCTCCTTCCGCACAGCTGTGGGTCTGCACTGCCAGCCCAGCCAGGCTTGAGCTGCACAGCAATCCAGAGGCAGACGCAGGAAACTCAGCGAAGCCAGTAAGCAGATGGCTGGATTGTCAGACCCTCTCTCTCCATCCCGGGGCCGTGTGCTATTTTGGCAGCCAGGAAATGGGATTTCCAAGAACAACAGGAGCGGTTGCTAAAGCCAAAAAGTGCACTTGCATGGTACAACTGCCTGGCCAGTAACATCAGATAACGTGGGGTAGAATAGATAAGCCAGCAGACACCGCCACAGAATGGAACTGAATGTCCAGCATCCCATGTGTAACGGTATAAATTTGTATTACTGCATACCATGATGTATGCTTTTCTTTCTTTGGGAAAAAAAGAGAATTAAATTATGTCATATGCTGGTAAAAATTCTCAATATTTTGTGTGATCATGATGTGTATGTATAATGTACCAATAAAGATTCAAATAAAAAAAAGAAATAGGGGACGCCAAGATAAACCTTAGGTGCCTGGTAATCACTTTTAAAATATAAGAACAACTATTTTCTTTTGTATCTTAGAGTTTTATTTTTCTCCTAATGTCTATTTTTTTTTCCTCTCAGGTTGATAAAAACATGCAGTATCCTCTTTGGTCATAATAATGACACTGGGATTTTTTTTGGTGTAGAATAGCTCATGTAAATTATTGGATGATAATCGGGTTAAAATTAAACTACATTTTGGCACATTTTAGATTGATAAATTATAAATAGTAGGTCAGTGTATTGAAAAGGGAAATATATCACTCAGTAAATCTGTATTTAATAGGTTTGCTGTGTACATGATAAAAGGAAGATAGAAAAGAGAGGGACAGAAGGAAACAATATATTGAGGATACTATTTTAAAAGTTTAGCTTTGTAAATATTTAATTTAATGCTTCACAAAAAGTTTAATATTATATATTTTTAAAAAATAGATTGGAGCCCATGAATAATTACTGCCTATGGTTATTCTAACTTGATTAATACAAGAACTAGTCAATTTTCACCAGGAAGTTGAAAATAAAATGTCTACTGAATATAAAATGATACATAAACTGGTGTGGCTATTTATTTGGTGAACAGCCATATTGGCCTTTTCAAAAGTTATCAAAACCTTCATTTTTAGCTGTTCATATATGGTTACAAAAGCATTGTAAGTGAAGACAGAACTTATGGATAGAGAATACTACAAAATACGAGAAGCCCTTGGAGTCTTATTTATCTATCTATCTATCTATCTATCTATCTATCTATCTATCTATCTATCTATCTATTTATTTACTTGAGACAGGGTCTCACTTTGTAGTTCAGGCTGACCCTGTGCTCACTATGTAGCCAAGGCAAACCTCAAACTCAGCAATCCTCCTGCCTCTGTCTCCCGAGTGCTGGGATTATAGGCATGAGCCACCATGCCTGGCACTGTGGTATGTGGTATTGATTGCTGGTGGGCGTGAGTCACCATGCCCAGCATTGTATGTGGTTACCGGGATCGAATTCAGGACCTTGTGCTTGTGAGGCAGGTGCTGGAACCACTGAGCTAAATTTCCAGCCCTAATTTTTTTTTTGGAGATGGTCTGGCTTTGTAGTTCAGGTTGACCCGGAGCTCACTATGTAGCACAGGCCAGCCTCGAACTCTACAATCCTCCTGTCTCTGCCTCCCAAGTGCTGGGATGACAGGCGTGAGCCACCACGCCCGGCTATTTTTTTTCTAATTTTTGAGAATCATTCTCCCAATTCCCATTGCTAGAACATTATATCAGTAATCCACTTAAGTACTAACTTCTTGTTTGTAAAACAAACTCTCTGAAATGCTTTTGCAGATATAATCTCCTTTTCTTCCCAAGCACCAGCCAAGGGAATCCCCAAACTATCCCTTTTGTATTGAGAGATAACAAGTAATATCTTGAGTAATATCTTGTTGCACACGGGGACGGTGGAGTTGGGGTTGCCCTGAAAGATACAGTTGGGGCCACTGTCTGGGAAGCACTTTTACAGAATTACCACCCACGGGTCTAAGTTTGCCTAGTAATAGTTGTAAGTTTGATTCAGCCTGCGGATCAGATTGAGTGGAGCTCTGCCTTAAATCAGCTCTCCCAGCAGCAGCCCCCAGGCAAGGGTTTAGGTGCAAGTGATTTGTTCAGTCCCTTCGCCAGGAGAAGGGAGGACAAGCCAGATGGGGATGAGGCAGCCAAACAATTGTTTAATTTTGCTTGAATCCTAGAATCTGCAGTAACCCTCAGGGAGCCCAAGGAAACCGAGCTCCCCTCTCCTCGGTCACTGCGGAGGCTCATGGCTGGAGGCCAGCGGCAGTTTCCCTGGCACTTCTGGCTCTCCGTCAGGGTAAGGTGCCAGGTGCCTCACAGGCAGGGACCGGAGCTGGGGAAAGGGCACGGAAAGCGCAGGCATGGCCCAGAGGTAGCTCAGGGACGCCAAGGGCTCCCCAGGGAGAACTCCCCCGGGGTTCTCTCCGCCCCACCGGGCAGGAGCCCAGCGTCCAGGTCCCCTGAGTTATTCTGCGGAACCTGGCGAGGGTCTGTCTTGTCTCGGTGACTGCTGATTACCTGTGTGCTCCTCAGGACTCCTCTCTGTCTCTCAGTCAGAGGCCACCTGACCGTCTGGTGACTGCCATGCAGAGCAACACACCCTGTACCCATCAGCTCTGCTCTGAGGAAAAAACTGGGGTTTTCTCTCTGTTCTCAGTGACACACTTACTGTGAAGCTGTGCGCTGGATAGATTCATTAAGGATAACACAATAGAGTTACAAGACAGAAAACACAAAGCCTGAAATGGTTCTAAGCACTCTAGTTTCTGCCCTTTCCTGATTTTCTCTCTTCTTCTGATACTTTCTGGGGGTCTAACCTGCCCCTTGTCCAAAATAAAATGAGAATTGTATCTTCTCAGGCTCATTCACAAACTCAAAGGCACTCTAAGAATATTTTAAAATGTTATTATAATTCTATTTTTAGGAGAAAAGAGAGACCATTTCAACATCTTATTTATGAAACAATTCTTAGACTCCCATCTCAATTATGTCCATGCAATTACTCTGTTTTATATTTTCTAAAAGGACAGTAAATGGGTCCTTGTTTTCCACTCATGGAAACTAGTTACATGAAAGCCAGATTTCAATTAAGACCCAAGAGTACAGAAACTGTTGCTTAAAAAGTAAAATAGCACTGATCTGGTTATATATCATATCTAACACACATATCATTTTAAATTATTTTATGGAAGAAATTAACCCTTAAAAGTTTGTATCATTTTCTGATCAGATCTAATATCTATACCGAGTTGAAGACATGGTCTGAGTTGTAGACATGGTCTTCAGTGGGTGATTTGACTCCTGATAGTTTTTTTTTTCATAGTATCTCACTCATTTATGACAACAAAATCTTATTACAATGTCTTACTTCCCTATTTTTGTGTAAGATTTGGGAGGGAGCCTTTCGAGAGTACTTGGCATGTTCTGTGGCCTCTCAGAGTATTCTGAAAAACTCTCTTCAGGAACTATTTCTTGTTAAGAGTTCTGTCCTCAAAGCAGTAGGTCAGCTTGGCTTTTCCAGGCCTCTTAATACCTTGGACGTAGAGTATAGCCCAGGAACCAGAAGCCCATCTGTGGGACTTTGCTGGGAAGGGGAATGTGAGGAACTAGCCATGGATCTGGTCTTTGAGAAACCAGAGCCATGAGGCTGGCTGGTTTTCACGGGTGACATCAGTGGAGACTCCAATGCACAGTCTCACATTTTAATTCTGTAAGCCATAGACTCACTTCCAGCTGCCTAATGTGAGTTTGTGTTAGTTTCTCACTGTTGATGTACAATATTGAAAGCTCACAGCTCGAAGAAGCTTTTGTTTGCTCATGTTTCAGTTCATAATCACCTGGCTTCAGCATAAAACTGTCAGATGAGAAGCGCTCTAGCCAAGAGGGCAGGCCCAGACAGAGAGCCCCAGGTGAGGCCGCATGACCAAGCAGACACATCTAGAAGCGCACTGCAGCAGTCCCGGTGCAGAGACTAAAGCCAGCAAGATGAAGTTCCACTCTAATGGTCACAGCGATAAGATTCACAAGTAATCCTTTGGCTGTCTAAGAATTTAAATTCACTTACAGTTTTGAGGTGTGCAAGGAACAGAATGAATTATCCTTACTAGTTTGATTTTATGAAGAAGAAACAGTAGAAAATGAGGCGAAAAGAAAGGAAGGAAGAGGGTTACCTACTTCCTGGGTTCCCCCCTTCTGTCTCTCTTAGGCAGAAGCTTTCTTTCCCAATAAACTTTTCCTACTCAAATCTCATCGTTCCTCGAATTCATTCTTTGATTTTTAAGGAACACAAACTCGAGTTTCAAGGGGGGGGGAGGTAGGTCTTAACTCTCCTGCGCCATAGTGCAGGTTCCACCGAGATCACTGGGTGGAGGAAGAGTTTTCTTTCCTTCAGATATGCTAAGAAGGAGAGAAGGAAGAAAGGCCAATGAGAATGAATAGGAAGGAGAAGGGAGGAATGAGAAGGAAGGGGAATGAAATAATAAAAATGATAACATTCTTCTTCTAAAATTTTTTAATGATTCCCCATATCTTTCAAGATGGAGGGCGCAGTCCGTAGTGATGCAACAATGTCGTACATAAGTAGAATTTTGCTTTTTCTCATGCCACATGCTTTCTTTCTCCATTGCAAAAATAGAGACGTACATGAGCTTCATCCTCCTCCTTCTAGTTTTTGAATAGAGGCTGTTTTCAAAAGTCCCAGTGTCTTCGTGTGTGATATTCTTCTTTTAGAACTGCCCTCTTTTGGATAGCCAAAACTACTTGTTTAAACAGAAACATCTTCATGGAGATATTGATGATAGGATTTAAACTGGTGCTCTGTCTTCTTTCCCTTCTCAGAATGGTATGTATTTTTCACTCTCAGTATTTAATATAGGATCAATTTATTTGTACTAAAGTGTGTGTCTTTCCACTAACATTTTAAGAGTATAGAATATGTCCTATTTGAGTAGTACCAAGATGTCAATGAGTCAATCAGATACATTTGGTAGAGCAAATAGAAAAACAGTGAATCAAAGTAGTCTGAATAGTGAAGTCACCATCTATTATTTAGTTGGCAATCTATGCCATCTCAAAAATGTTGAAACTTCTTCTCTCCTTTGGCTCTACACCACCATACTCTCCTATTCCTCTTGGCTATTTGGACCTTCCTTTTAAGAAATCTACCCAAGCTCAGAACCTTTATTGTGGATAAATCTTAAAATTCCTTATGGTATAATTTATTGCCTCTATCTCTTCTTGTGTGTTTTGTGTGTGTGTGTGTGTGTGTATGTTGTGTTCGTGAGTGCGTGCATGCACACTCATGCATTGTGGATGCCTTTCAGCCTGCACTTTGCCTTCAGCTTTTAGAAAGATAGAGCTTCTGTATCGTTCCAGTTTTAGTATATGTGCTGCCGAAGCGAGCGCAAGATAGAGCTTCTTTAATTGTTTTTAGCACCAACTTGGTGAAAACAGAACCTGCATTTTTTTAAATGCTCAGTATTATCCCTTTTATGCTTGTGAATAGAAGGGATATTTTACCAGTCATCTGACTCAGTTTTCAGGATCTGGCATTCTGATGAATGTGTATACATGCATACTGGATGAATAAATGTTTACTGAAAAAAAACCCAATAAATGAATAAATAGACAACATGGGTGCTAAATTCTAAATATTGTGGAGCATCATAGTGGGATGAGTACATTATGCTGGATTGATAAAACATTGATTTTAAAGCACATATAATTCTTTTATCTATGGGTAGCTAATCAATATAGTGGTAGAATAAGTTAATGCTTATATTTCAAAACCCTATCTATCTATTAATTAGGTTGCACAAACTGAGATTGGGAGAATTTTTAAAATGTTGAAAAACAAATAATATATAATGTAAAACTAACAGAGAAAGGTATGGTTTCCACTTTAAAAAGATCATTATATTGTCCCTGATACTAGCCTGAGGATTTTTGTTCTCATGTGAATTTTGAGTTGATGTCTTGGATCTTTCTACTAAAACTGTCCTTACTAAAGTCTCTTCCAGTTTCATGAACCATAGGAGAAATAATGTACTTAGAGAGTGATGAGTTGATATAATCTAGTTACTAAGAGGTCAGCATAGACCTTACCTGGAAGAGTACTCCTTGGACCATCAGATGAGCTTCATAGACTGGACAAGAAATCTAGAAACATGACTGCCCAGGAGGTACTGAAGACTGATTAATGCAATCAATTACCAAACAACAACAGCAGCAACAACAACAACAACAAAAACAAGCCAGTTTTTCCGGCTTGATCCCTGCTGGATGTCAGCTGGCCCTCCTTGGTGCACTCAGTGATACGCGTAGCCAGGACATGTGTGGACACAGCAAGGCTTTATTCTGATCAGTGCCCACTGTCATGTACTAACCACCACTTAAACACTGTGCCTGTCCTGGCCGTCCTTCCTTCCTCCATTCCCCTGAGGAGTGCTGTTTCTGACATGCATCTGAAGTAATTTCATGTTTTTTCTTCTCTAGGGAAATATTTCTACTTAGGTTTCCCAAGAAGCAATAGCTAAACAATAACCAAGACTCATGTTTCTTTATAGCTAAGGTGACCTAATCGTATATCTGTTTGACCAGTCAAATGAACCAGGTCCTTCTAGGTGTCACGGCTCTTCTTAGGCACATCATGAAATGCTTGAAATAAACATTTTTCTACAATTAGTATCGGATTCCTGCAAACTGAAACCTCTTAAATCTCGGCAAAAAGTAGGATATGAGACAATGAGAAGCATAGGTTGTTGCATTCTTCTGGGCATCGTGGAATTTAAGTAAGAAGTTTAGCCTTTAGCGTGGTAAAAATGAGGCTTGTTTGTGGCATTGTAACTACATGGGCTATCCCGACCTCAGACAGCTTACTGAGCATATTTATTGGCTCTTTTCCTCTGTTTGCATGTGACGGTGATCGATGCCATTTCCACACAAAGCAATACTTCAAGCTGGCCCTTGAATCATGTTCTTAATGAATAAGTTCCAACCTTTTACTTTTCATGTATAAACTACTCGTTTCTGTAATAGAGACTTTGAAAGACATACATTTTGTTAATAAGTGTTTAATCATTTTTACAAACACGATTTTCAGAGCTATGCTTGGAAATCTCTGACTTTGACCATAAATTATACACAGTTAACCTGATTCTGACAATCCACTGTGTTTTATTTGTTTCTTAATACATACTTCTTTCCTTTTCTTTCTTAGCCCTTTAAACTTGAGCCTTGCACTTACATTATTACTGTAATTTCTTCCATCTGTTAACTTGAAGTAATTAATTTTGTGCTATACTTGGAAATACTTGCATATCCAAACACTAATGAAGGTTATGTTTTCCTCTGTGTTCTGTTGTTAAAAATTCTAATTAGTAAGGGGACACTATGTTATACTATACCAAGCTTATTTGTTTTCCTGGGGGCATAGAACATTCTAAAAAGAGGGAACTTTGGAAAAGGTTGGAGGTGAAGAGAAGCACCTACCACATTTTTGAGCATATTAAATATCAAATAACTAATAATGAAAAAGAAATAAATACAAATAAAACAAAATAGCTTCTCTAATAAATGTTGTTTGCAAACTGTTGGAGGCACTGCCGCTTGTCTCTCTGTGGCCAAACCTTTCTCCAGGTGCTTTCACTTCTTCTCTTCTCTCTCTCTCTCCGTAGATGAATAGATACAGTGACCCTTTTCAAAGCCACAGCAACACAGGTGACGCAGAATCAGGTGGTGCAAGGGATACAAGTGACGCAGGTGATGCAGACCAATTATACATTGTTAAATGCTACTTCCGCCCTTGGGCCCAATCACACCCCACCACGAGTACTGCTTCCGCCCTCTCGTCCAATTACAGTCTAAGCCATCCTATATAAATGCCTGTAACATCCATTAAAAAAAAAAAAAAAAAAAAGGAAGTTTCTCGACCAACATGGCGTCTGGGAGTTGTAACTCTGCGTCCCTGCTCAACCTCCCGAGGTCGTCGGACAATGGAGATGGTACAGTAACTGGCCTGACTGGACAACATCTCTCTTAATTGGTTTGAGGCTGAAAGCAGTATTTTGAACTCTCTCATCAGTATGCTATATTGTTTCCATGTATTTATCATCATCATTTTGAAACCTGTGTACTGAAATTGTTTTAAGGCAGAACAAGAAGGATCTTAGAATCTCCCTGCAGGAAGTGCTATTTAGATGTCGTCCAGAGTGAACCTGGGCTCACTGACATGGCTGGGTTTATGCCAAGTAGTAACAAAACAAAACAAAAACCATCAATATTCTAAATATTCTTCTGATTATATTGCTTTCCAAATTTCTCTCACTTTATAAAGTTAAAGTGGATTCTTCTGTTTCTCTTTTTGATTTCTCTAGACTCCAATTTCTCAGCTATAAGTAAGGAACTAACACAAAAATACTCTTATTTCTGTTTACCTAGTGATCTTTTTTTTTTTTTTTTTTTTTTTTTTTTTTTTTTTTTTTTTTTTTTTTTTTTTTTTTTTTTTTTTTTTTTTTTTTTTTTTTTTTTTTTTTTTTTTTTTTTTTTTTTTTTTTTTTTTTTTTTTTTTTTTTTTTTTTTTTTTTTTTACCTGCAGGACTTAACAGTGGAAATAAAGAAACAAGTGAGCCCAATTTTCCTTCTCTTTACATTTCTTTTGAACACACAGGAGAGTATTGCATAAAAGTCTAGTGATAAATTATCTAAATACATCAGACACAGTCTGCCCAAAAAAACTTCGTTTTTGACTTCACTAAAGTTACCTTTGTCTGGTGCATCTTCGATCCAAAACTTTAGAACTGTTTTCAGAATCAAAGTCCAGTTTTTGTTTAAGTTTTTGTTTTATAGGTTTTACTTTCCTTCCTTTCGTTTCCTTGTTAACACCTCTTTCCTCACCTTTCTCTTTGCCCTACTTTTCTGTTTGCTCCCTGGTAGGGCTTCTGGAAGTACAACTCCTCCATGGATAAGTGCCCCCCTTTACTTTGGATCCCCTTGTGGCTTTTTAATTCTTACACTTTAACCCCCAGACCTCCAGCAACTCATCAGTGATAGGTTTCTTACCAAAATGCAAATTCCAACTCTGAGGATTTGCTCCTGTGTTTTTGCTCCAGATAGTTGTAGTTTTGGGTTTTTTTTTCTTTACTTCCTAGTTATTGGAAAGTGGTGTTGGTCTGTGACCTCAGTTCCCACATGGATTTATGTAAAATTGTTTCTTTGTAGTTGTTCAGCATTTGTCTTCTGTGAAGGCAAAAGTAAAGCTGTTCACGTGTCAGACCAAGCAAAGCAGGTCCTTTTAGTACAGAGGAAGCTCAGAGTTTTTTGAATGTATTAAATATTCTCTTATTTTTACCTATCAATATTGCCATGTTTAATACGTTATCCCTAGTCAGATTTGCACAACTCTGAGACTGTGCTATGATATATTATAATTGCCTGGCATTTAATTTCTGGTCCTCTTGACCCAAACTCCACCAAAGTTGGAGCTCAATAGCTATTGGAGTAAGAGCTGCCCATGGCCTCCTGTCTGTGGTGAGCCTGCAGGCTCCACCCATGCAGTCCCTTCCTACGCAGTCTTTTCTCCAAAGACCTTTAACAGTGCTAGGTCCGACTGTGCATAAGGTAAGAGCACTGCGAGTCCATGAAGATTTCTTTGAGCCATATACTAGTCAGCTTTTCATTAGTCCGCTTTTGAAATGATACATTTCAAAATAGAAAAGAGTTTTGGTTACTCATACGTGTAGAGGTTTACATGCAGAACTGGCTGTTTCCATTGGTCTCTGGTGATGCAGCACATGAGGGTGGAAGTACCTGTGAAATAAAGGTGCTCTTCTCATAATGAGGAGATGATGAGACAGCAGCAGAGAAAGAGAAGCAGGTCCTTCGGTCCCTTTCAAGTACAGGCCACAAAAAGCCTGTGGCCTGCTCCAGGGTCCACCACAGAATTGCCACCATCTCCCAATCTCGCTGAACTAGGTATTTTAACACCATAGACCTTTGGGAACATATGAGATTCAAGTTACAGTAGACCATAACTTAGTTCGAGAAGCCATAAAATATATGAGCGCTTGCATGTAGGAGCTAGAGTACGCTGACTTGAAAAGTAAATCAAATGCATTTCTTCCTAAATGCACAGCCACTACTTATTGGAAAGTGGTGTTGGTCTGTGACCTCAGTTCTGACATGGATTTATGTAAGGTTGTTTATTTGTAGTTGTTTGGCATTTGTCTTCTGTGAAGGAAAAAGTAAAGATCCCTGAGCTATTCACATGTCGGCACAAACAAAGCAGTTCAAGGCCTGTAGTTAGTCATAGTATGAATATTAACTTTACATAAACAAATATCAGAAATTAGTGTGGGGATGTATCTCAGTGGTGCTACACCTGGCTGGCAAGCACAAGTTCCTGAGTTCAATTCTAAGTACAAGAAAGAAAGAAAGAAAGAGTGGGGGGGGGGGAGAAAGAAAGAAAGAAAGAAAAGTGTACCTTCTTTGAGAACTGAATTTGAGACATTCATAAGAACATTGATCTTATGTCAAGTTAACAAATTTCACCCAGGAAAAGGATTGTCTTAAGAATCATAGTCATGCAACCCATGATTGCATAAAATTAAGTCATATTTTAGAAATTTGTAACACTACCATTTATTCATGTGAATCAGTCATGTACCGAGGGCCTGTTTTAATTTTTAGAAGGTATTAGCAATATTTTTAAAGTACAACATTTTGGTTAATACGAGTGGTACAGATAAAACTAATATCTTATTTTTCTTTTCTTGATGAACATTAAAAGTTTTAAAAAGTATTTTTCAATAAAAGAACAGAGTTGAATTTATCTGATGGGGCAAAGAAGACCTACAAATGACTTTTCTAGACTTTCCAAATTTATAACAACTGAAGATTCTTAGACTTTTTTAAAAAGTGTTCCAGATTTAGCTGGTAGTTAAAAGATTTTTTTTTAAAGAAACTTTGTAAAGTTGAAATCCTTTTATAAAGAGGAGCAATTCCTTTAGCTAATATTTTTCTCTTTAACTATTATTAAACCATGACCTTAGAAAGACACATTTCTTTTTCTTTTGACACGTAGCAAGGCAGAAGCAATCTTTTGTTTATGGTATAAAAGAAACAAAGTCCGTTAGAGAACAGTAGGTGAGGGGCCATCATTTTCTGTAGAATCTCAGTACAAATGAGTTATTAATATGGAAGCTTTTATTATAGTCTTTAGGACTTTAAGTGGAAATATCAAGTAGGGATTAAATGATAAAAAGTTAGATAACTAAATCACTCCTTAACTCTACACACTGCTTTAAGATTTTTGTCTAGGTCAAATGAATATCCTTGAAAGTTATTACCTTTTTGTCTTTACATCTTCATACTTTTATTATTGATCTATTTTAATTATTTGTTGTTTTTTAACTAACATATTGTTCATGATAAGGACAATTTCTCTTTTATAATAGGAGTCTAAAAGTTGTTGATTTTATAGATACAGTGACATATCTGTGAATGTATACATATAAATATACAAATATATTAACAATTGACTTTTTTCAGATTTAGTTGTAATAAATGAATTCCTATAAATTGTGAAGGACTTCTAATCTCAAATGAACTTCCAAGCTTACTCAAGTCAACATGTCTTTTCAATCTTATTTCTTAGATATTTTTCTTCTTCTTTTGGTATTTTATTACCATATTTTATCCATGCTACTTCTTCTCCTAAGAACTGGTAAATCATAGAAGCACATGGAAGGTCAGTCCTGGTTTCTTCCTCTCCTTCATTCCATTCTGTTATCCAGTACAAGCCACAAGACTGTCTGATGCCCAGAGCCTGCCGTATGACTCTATCCCTGGGCATCAAATGCTAAACACCAGGATATAGTGTCTGAAAGTGAGAAAATGTAGCCAAGAATTTCACTCACCATTCTTGCCAGTCAAACAGAAAGTAATTTCTGAAATGCTATTCTAACTCTAGCCCCGATAAATAAATAATAAATTAACCTTTGGTTTCTCTGAATGGTTTATAAATCAATATTTTACAAAGTCTGCATAAAATTTCTATAAGGCATACTTTGATACTTATTGAATATCTACCATACTTTTATTTTAATATGGAATTTAATGTACTGTATTGTTTTAAATGGCATATAGAAAGGTTTTATACAGTTTTACTTGGTCCATTAATGTAAAGCTATTTTACATTTTATTTATTTATTTATTTGGTGCCAGGGATTGAACCCAAGGCCATGTACATGATAAGAGTGTATTCTACCACTAAATTATACTCCTTGAACCTATTTTTAACTTTATTTTTTTAAGACAGGGTCTCATTTTGAAGTTCAGACTGGCTCTGAACTCACTCTGTTCCCTGGCAAGCCTCAAACTCTCAGCAATCCTCCTGCCTCTGCCTCCTGAGTGATGAGATTACAGGCATAAGCCACCACACCTGGCTATTTTTACCATTTTAAATAAGATTGATTATTAATCTTGTGGCCCATACAACCATGAATGCATAATATTTCAGTGAATGAAAACCCACAAACACAACAGTGAATCCATAAAGTTACATGGAGCTAAAAATTTCCTATCACTTAGGATTTTAATATACTTTTTCTATAATTAGACATTCAAATATATAAATACTATCCTGAACTATAATTCCCTACAATATTTGGTACAATAATATGAAGTAGATTTATAACCTAGTAGTAATAAGTTGTATCACATAATTTAATTGTAGAAGTCTCTATCCTATGTTGTTTACACAATGAACAAATAACTTAAGGATATATTTCTCAGGACATATTTCTGCTAAGTAATGTATTACTATATTAGTAAAAGTTATCTTCAAATTGAATAGGTGTACAGTAGAATAAACGAACTTCAAATGAGTAAGATGAAACACATACATTGAAACTATAATATAATTAATATCAAATGAATTAATTAAAATAATTTGTTTAGAAAGATATTAAATTATTAAAAACAAATGCTACTGAAGGTTAGCATATATCAATTAATGTAGTTTTGTTTGTGGTCACTCCGTCTCTAAGGAAATTAGTATATAGAGACACTTATTGACTGTGAAGGCAAGTAGAACTAGAACTTAACTGACATTAATTAAATGTTGTCAGCAAACAAATCAAACTCAAACTTCCAAGTTTATCTAGCCTTTACTCTCACTCAGAATTATAAAGTAAAAAGTAAAGAAAAAGGAAAAATACTTGCTGTCTATCCGGGTCCTTTCCCAGGACACTCTGAGTTGGAGTTTTTTTGTCTAATTAGGAGATAATACACTTGGGTAGCTGCCATGTTTTTTAATGTATGAATTGAACTCATTTACTTTCTTCTTTGATTCTATTTAAATTATATTGACCTAAAAGAAAAAAGATATGATGTCATTAGCTTGTGATTATTTTTTAAAATATTCATTCTAAAATTAATGTGCCAATTACCTTTGGAATTTATAAAGTGCTTATACCTGTCTTAATATTTTGGAGATTAATCCTGAAGTTATTCTCCAGAGAAGAGTCATCAAGAGGTCTTGGAAGTCACACACACACACACACACACACACACACACACACATGTGCACACATATTTTAGTTTTTAACTCTTTATTCGGAAAGTCTTGGAAGACAGATATCTAAAATTATTTTTTTAGATTTGGAGAGGATTATCAGCAATGGAAGGAAAAGTTTATAATGAAAAATTGTTTTTGATCTGCCGGGTTAAGGTCATGGGGTCAACTTTGAATGTCTAGTTCTTTGAGAATGGGAGTACTGTTACTTATCTCTTAAATGAACATAAGAAAAATAGAAGGTTAACAGCTCAATCTATGATAAAAATGAAATACTGTATGCTTATTTACTTATAAGATTGATCTTATATAATTAGATATTTCTTATACTTAACATTTATACATCCTATAGGTCTTTAAAATTGTTGACCTGTATATGGTTTCCAGCCTTAGTAGCTAATTCTTTTTCATAAATTTGTAGCAAAAGCTTGCATGAGCCCAACCATATTGGTTTTAGTCTGAAAGTGCCAAAATCAAACAAACAAATAAATAAAAAAGCAAACATACACATCTCTTAAGATATAATTTAGGTATAATTATGAAGGGCTTTATTTCCATTGCATCAACTGAAATCAGCAGATATTTTATGCAAACAAGAACAGACACTGAAGTATTTTCTTTCTCAAAAAAGAGAGCAATTTATTTTTATTTGTCCCAACATATGATCATAAAAGTAATCAGGGAGGGGTAATATGTTCTACCATTCTGAGATGACAATATAATCAGTGCACAACAATTTGTTTCAAGCTTCATCCTTGGCTGACTCATGAATGAGTTGAGAAACTTTTTACTGAGTCAGACTTAAACATCACCAGAGAAAACCATCTTTTCATTCCTTCACACCCTCCATACAATTTCATCACTAGACACTGGTTTCAACCTTCCAAGGTTAATTATTTCCATGAAATTATTGTAGGAACATATGGACTCGATAACTTTTAAGCAATTGTCATATATGGCAAGATATTGAATCAAAACAAATACAACTAATCAGACCCTGAATATAACATACATGATCAAAAAAACATTCTCATTGTCTGAGCTAATGTTTGTGAGTTTAGTTCAATTTACAGTGAAGAGAAAATAAATACATCATGATTATGAATTACTATAATGATCACCAAATAAAATTTAAAAATATAAGTAATCAGAATGACAAAGTGTATACACTTTGAAATCAGGGAAATAATACTTTGAAGTCAAGGCATTTCTCTTAATCATAGATGAACTTAGAATTGCTTCCTATTTTTCAAAAAAATTACTTTCTTTCTAGGTTACATAGGCTAAATTTCCCAAGTGTTTGGTTTTTTGAACTTTATGAAAACAGCTTATAAGAGTTGCTCAGAAAATCAGAAGCCCTTATAGTTTTAAAATAATATTTCAAAGAATTAAAATATTGTAGTATAGTTATTACTTTTCAAAGGACTTATTTCTATTTAATTCTGTGTGCAACCAAATATGCTGCATTCTCCTTTAGTTATCTTTATAGCTTTTTGGTAAACCCCTCTGAATATCCAACTATATGCACATGTGTACAGATTTGCAGTTTCATGATGCAATTGTCTTCTAGTATGTCTGAAGAAACGACATATAATTTTATAATAGTTTTAAAATGCTTTGGGCATACATTGTTGGTAGTGAGAAAATGTGTTTAAGTTCAGTGAAGTCCAATTTTAAACTTAAAACATTTGGATCTTATCACAAGATGGGTCCTGTAAAGATACTTTGGTATACCTTTGCCATGTTTTCTTTGATTTTTTTCTTATTCTGGGAGGAATAATATCTTTCAGTAATTTTTTGTCACACTGTCAGAGGCTCTTCTGACCCCATCTGCATTTTAATAAACTAGATTTAACAATCAGCCTCTTCCTTTCCTACAGATACTGTTTCCCTAGTTGATTTTGCTGCTTGGTTTTATTGCACATCGGTTGTACCTGGCTCCCCGATTTATTTTGTTTGGTCAGAACCATAAGAGTGTGTTTGAGTATTTGTTTGTGAATGAGTGTATCTTTGCTGGGGTGGAGGTTCCCCAGTTCACCACAGGCCTTACCCTTCTCTAGTACCTTCTTCTGGGCTGCTCCATAGTCTATGTGCCAGGAAGACAGATGAGCCCTGAATCATCTCTTGGGCTGTTCAGATTAACAAAGACCTGTAATAAATCACCATCCCTGCTAATTGAGATGCAGTGGCTTTAGTGTCATCCAACACTTTCTCTCTACTTATTTTTGCTGCTGCACTTTTGCTTTAGTATCTGACAATTATTTATTTTTAAAACAGTTCAGACAATTCACAGACCAGTAAAGAACACAATATTCTATGTAACAGATGGCTGAATCTATGCAAAATATTCAGCAGGATTTTATTCTGATGACATTACATTTATCAGATATATAGCACAGCATTGTCTTTTGCTATGAAAGCACTTTCAGAGAAGCTGTGATATTTGCACATTTTTATCTGTACCTAATGTAAAAATAAAAAACTAAATTTCACCAATTTCAACCTAACCATTTTACATATATCTGCCCTTTGTGGAAATGCGTTACCCTTATTGTTCCCCTGCAATAGCATGCTCAATCAATTCTAGTTTTTACAAAAACGACAGGCAGTTATCATTAGCTATTGCCAAGCCTAATGTGGGCTTGTACTTGATCTTTTTCCAAGAACAGTTCTTATAAGGGTCAGTAGGTTTTTAAAAATCTATTTACTTTTAAAATTTCAGGCTGTGTTTAAATGGTAATTAAAACATATTATATAATGTCATCTGAGTTCTAAGTATGTAATAAAAGAATAGTGTGGGCATACAAAAATAGAATGTGCAAGCATACACAATGAACATTTATGAATAGGACACGATAGACATATTTACATTATGAACATGACGATGGATACAAGTGCATATATATATACATATATATATGTATATATTATTTTTTTCATCAGATGGATTTAGGTAATAATCTAATGACATTGTAGAAACAGTGATTTGTTTGAAATGGCTGGGAAGATGGATGTAAAAGTTGGCACTGATTCTGTCAAGAGATTGGAGGAACGGAAACAGATGCTGAGAGTAGAGTTCCAAACAAATGGATACAAAATATAGTCTAACTTCAGGAAGTTTTGTCATATAGAAGAAATTTACTTATGGTAGCATGAGATAGAGTAACGGCGATTGTAAGAAATGTCAGCAAGCTAGGTTGTATCGTGAGGCTGTGCTCTCAGACAGGCCCCCAAATTTGCAAAATGACGAGGATGCTGAGAGTTGGGCTTCAAGGTAAAACCTCAATGTTGGGCCGGAGGGTTAGCTCAGTGGTTCCGGCGCCTGCCTCGCAAGCGCAAGGTCCTGAGTTCGATCCCCGGTAACCACATATAATGCTGGGCGTGGAGACACGCCCACCAACAATCAACACCGCATACCACAATGCCGGGCGTGGTGGCTCACGCCTGTAATCCCAGCACTCGGGAGGCAGGGACAGGAGGATTGCTGAGTTCGCGGCGGCTTGCCTGGGCTCCATAGTGAGCTCAGGGCCAGCCTGAACTACAAAGCGAGACCCTGTCTCAAAAAGCAAAAAAAAAAAAAAAAAAAACCTCAATGTTAACAAAGTATTGCTGGCAAGTTGGCTGGGTTTAGTCTTTGTCAGAGGGTACGAAGAAGTAAGGAAAGGAAAGGCTCTTCCTGAAAGCCTTCTGCAGTGTGCTCTCCTGGGCGAGGGCATCACAAAAGCACTGGACGCTCAGGGTGAGAGGAATTGTCAGAGGCTGGGAGAGGTGAGCTCTCAAGTCTACACAGAAAACAGGCAGGTCCCAGGGAGTCTGTGCCCAAGAATTGACAGAGAGACTACTTGATCCACTGAAAGAGAGCAAAGACAACACAACTCACTGAAGGAAAATGTCACCAATTATTGTCTTAACGTGGGGCTGCTTCTTGTCTTAATCAGGAATAGTTGAGAAACTGAGTGACAAGTTGGCCTCAAATAGGGTGCTGTATGAAATACACCTACTGAGGAGAGGACAAAGCAGTCCAGTGTTTAAAGCTGAAATACTAAAACAATCAAGTTTAAAATAGGAATATTCCAGGTTAATGGATTTTTTAAGCCTATGAGAATAATTTTTATAGAACACCAATCATAATTTCATATTTTTGCCATCATAATTCTTTCTTAAAATATATGCCTAAAATAAAGATATAAATAATTAGTATTTTTATAGGATGATTTATAAAAGTCATAAGAAAAAAGTTCTTTTAAAGATTGAAAGGGGTCATCCAAAATGTGCATACTGTCCTCTAATATATGAATGTATATTTTATAGAGGTTTATGATTTATAATATACATACTTATTGTATTGTTTCACTTGAATATTTTAACATAGGAAGCTACTTTGAGTAGCCATTATTAGTCACAATCTGTGGACCCAGCAGGGGTAAAAAAAGAAATATGTATAATATTGTCTTGGTTACTTTTCTTGTTGCTGAGACAAAAACATCCAACATTCAATGTCAAATCAGGAAAGATTTACTTCAGCTCACAGTTTGTAGAGATTTCAGTCCATACTTTTCTGGCTAGAAGACACGGTGGTATTGCAGAGCAGAAGCATTCATAGTATGGCAGAGCAGGTGGAAAACAATAAGCAGCAGCAGCAGCAGCAGCAGCAGCAGCAGCAGCAGCAGCAGCAGCAGCAGCAGCAGCAGCAGCAGCAGCAGCAGCAGCAGCAGCAGCAGCAGCAGCAGCAAGCCTGCCTTCCTTTATCCTGTGATATTTCATGCAGGCTGTAAAGCTACCAACCCAGGATAGAGCTTCCATTATCTATACCCTGAATGCCAGGATCACACATTAATACACATTCACATACACTAGTTCAGCCACCTTCAATACTCCCCACTTTTAGCTGCATAGGCTTTAGAGGGACATGTAGATAAATACAAGCCTTAACAAATAATACACACTATTTAAAAACGATCTTCCAGTCTTGGGACAACCTTATCTTTTTTGTTTGATTAGTATTTTTTTCTCTTTTTTGATATTTTAAATTGAATTCCAATTGGTACATTTTATATACAGTTCACAATTACACTCAACACTGGAGAATTTACCAGTTTATGACACAAGTTAATTCTCATTTTTACCCATATCCCTACCAACCCCACAACCCCCACCCCTTATATACATGCTATTTCTTTTTCTTTCCAAATCTTATTTATTCTTCCCTCTCATTAAGTTCTCCCACCACATTCCCTTTGAATGTTTCTTTTTTTTTTTTTTTTTTTTTTTTTTTTTTTTTTTTTTT
>PVIC010013120.1:0-38548 GCA_004025085.1 Thryonomys swinderianus
CATTATAGCCATTTTTAATAAGTGAATTTCTATTTTAGGAAATTTAGACATATATTTTACTCTTAGTAAGCAATTTAAAATAATTGACTGACTTGTTGATTTAACCTTTCAAGTAATATGCCAAGGGCCACTAACATTCTGTAGTCTATAGAGATATTTATCTGAATATGTTTTTGGTTAGGATGTGAAAATATTTGGAGAATAAATCCAATGCTTATGCTTATTTACTTTACATAAATCGGAATTTCCCATGAGCGACTGTGACAATTGCAAGAAGTGAAAAGAAAGCAGAACTCGAATATAAAACACATGTTTGTTTATAGGTTTTATTTAGAAATCCACATTAGTGACTCTGATAGTTGGGATATTAACCCAATAATTCCTCTTCCTGTGGGATATTATTTTGATATACAACTATATATTCTTCTGAGGCAATTCTCTTTGAAGTATCCAAGGAAAAAATTACATTTTTTTGCCAAGTTAGTTCCTTTCAGTATTCTAATTTAGCAAATTTGGGTAAAAGAAAACAACTTTATTTCCAGTGTAGGGATTTCTCTGTTCACCCCACTCTCACCACCCAAATAAAATTAGCACTGCTACCTCGCAGAATTTTCACAGCTGACAGTGTGGCACTGCGCGGGTTGTATACCACACTACAGAGTTTCACAGCCATGCATCTTTAATTACATTTAAATTTACAGTGATCTTTAGAAGGACTAACAACACTTTCAGAAGTGATGTATCAAACAGCAAACATTAAGTTTCGGAACTCCTAATTGAAAAACACATCATTATTCTTGTCTCTTGCTTCAATGCATAACAGAGGACTTCTCTCTCATCATAATCACTATAAACTACTATAGAAATTGAAATGCTGGTGCAGTTGAGAGGGAGGACCCTGGTTCTTTGTTTGGAGTGGCTTAGGTATAAACATAAAGGTGGATGTAATTAGTTGAAGTAGGGGAATATTACAGTGGTAAGAAGAGATTCTTAGATAAGAAGTCTTTGAAAACAAGGGTGAGGTCTTTGCCATCCTTTGTCAAACCCTTCCAGTGCCTGATAGGGTATCATCACCTAGGAGGAAGGGACAGTGTTGTTACCTAGATCTCTAAGGGACAAATTGGTAGTGGTAGAAAACACTGAGTCCCTCTGAAGATCTCTCCCCTCAAGATAAGCTACTTTACAATTTCCTGACCCTATGTTATTCTTCCCTTTATGAGAAATAACATTCCTGTCTAGAGAGAGCTCAGATGTTTGCTCTGAAGTCTGACAGTGCTTTGGGCCCTTTCTTGGAGAGGTTTCCCTGCACTTTTGTTCCTGTGGGGTTAGTCAGAAGACTAGGGTTATAAAGTAAGATGGTTTTGTTTGCCTTTTGCATGGAACCTCCCATTTTCCCCTTCTCCTAGAGTGATGATAGGAAAAGGTGCAGACACTTCAGCAAGGCAAGTGGAGATCTTCTAAAATTTGGCTTCAATCAAAACGTGACTTTTGGTATTTTTCTAACTTGGGCCCCAACTCTAGCTCCACTATTCTTTATGCAGTCAAGAGTCATCCTGAGTTTGTTTGGTAGGAAGGAGAGACTAAGATAAGGCTGGAAAAGTGAGGCCTGGGGAGCTCTAAAACAAATTAGTACTTGAATCGTTGACTTCAGGGGCCAGCAGATTGGTATCACCCACACTAATCATCTTCCAAAGTTATTTTTCCAGGTTGAGAGAACAGTACTTGTCCAGTGACTGTGTTCACATGACAGGACATTTCTTGATACCTGGCTCTTACAGATCAGGACATACTTGAGTGAATTTCTTAGAGTCTGAAGGGAAAAGCCAATATTAAAATATAAGACACAATTAAGTAAAGAACTCAGGAATATATTCTATAATCACTTTGGTGCTTAGTTGAACTTGAATCCTTGAAAAATTTTCCATAGGAACAGGACCAGAGGGATATGTAGGCAGCCTGGCTCAGGAAAGGAGGGAAGAGGTGGGAATGGGTAGGAAGAGGGCAGCTAATCCTGACTCAGGAGCCCCTTCCAACCTCCGGCACATTCAACATGGATCACACTATTCCACTGATTTTTCTGGCCTCCTGCAAAGATCAGGAACCAGTCAGAGCCTATAGATAACTGGCTTTTAATTTTAACATCTAGGCAGGGCAAGTTTTTGAGTGGCTAACATTTACCTTCTCGGACTTTTTAAATATTTTAAATGGTTCCTTATGGTGCGTGAGCTTAATTATTCTGTTTCTCTAATTTAACATATTACTTCAGGCCAAAAAAAGACATATTAAATCTTTTTAAAAAATTCTTTTCAGGGCAGTGCTAATATATTAAATACTTTTTAACTGACTAAAATACTTTTGGATATTATTTTATTGCAGCTATCTTTTGATAATATAAAACAACCCAGTACCAGGTAAATTAGGCTTTAATTTTTAATAGACAGGAAAATCAACTGATTTCCTTAAGCTCTATTTTTCCTCTTGTCAGTGGGATGCAAGACTGCAGAAACTTTTTCTCCTTTAGATTAGGGTTTATAATACTGCAAAGGCACCTAAGAGCAGTCCTTTCTCTGATTATTTTGGGAACAATACATTTTTGTTGAAAGGAAGAAAAGCTAGAGACCCAAAGGCTTTCAGCACAAAACTGTGAGGAGAATCTAGATGGATGGATGAATGGATGGACGGACAGATGGAGGGATGGATGGATGGTTGCTCCAGGAGAGCTTTTGTTATAAGTTAAGACATTCAGGGCACACTGACAGAAGCAATCCATTAGCAAGCCTTGGAAACATTTGTTAGGTGTGGCAAAGCCAGGAAATCTTTGTATTTTGAATGTTTTGAGGACAAGCAAAGTCTGTATCATTGGGATTTTTCCTGGTATACTTGGGGACTTTACTGCCTATTTGCCTGCATTTCCCAACTATATTCTGAGGAAAATCTCAGTTCATTGACAGCCAACCAGTAGAAATACATGGCCACAGATTCAAACGTATGTCCTCACCATTGCCTCAATTTATAAGGGGCTAACCACTGCTGTGTCAGTATATATGTCTCCGTCTTGAGTGATCAGGAAGGAACATATCATCAATCAGTCCAAGTTTTTGAGAATCACTTTAACTCTTTCCTATTGAAGGCTCATCAAATTCTTCATTCCTTTTTGTCATTGTACCCCACTTACTATTCCCATATCAGACCATTCAGTGAAAGCTGTTGATCGTATTTATAAGAAGTACTGAAAATTTAGCCACTTCTTTTTTAATTTGAATCTTTGGTACATTTTTTAATTTGAATCTTTGGTACATTGTATATACACATCACGATCACATTCAACCTTGAGAAATTGTACCAATATATGACACAACTAACTCTCATTTTTTCCCATTCCCTGATCCGACCTGCAACCTCCCTGCCTCCTCTATACATAAGCTTCACTTCCCTTTATTTATTTTATTTTTTTATTTTTTAGACAGGGTCTCGCTTTGTAGTTCAGGCTGGCCCTGAGCTCGCTATGTAGCCCAGGCAAGCCTTGAACTCGGCAATCCTCCTGTCTCTGCCTCCCGAGTGCTGGGATTACAGGCATGAGCCACCACGCCTGGTGACTTCCCTTTATTTTTACAATTGCATTTTTCTTTCCCCTTGTTACCCTTACACACCATTTCTCTTTGAATATTTACTATTTTACAATAACTATCATGCATTCTATAACTCATTTACACCTTCAGTTTTTCATGCCAGAGAAAAGTTATGATATTTACACATCTGTGGTCTATTTATTTCACTTATGAGTATGTTCTTAAGGTATGTCCATTTGAGTATAAATGACTCAAACTCTTCATTCTTTATGGCAGAGTAATACTCCATTTTATAGAAAAACCACATCTTAATCAGGCTAGAGTTGATTGGCATTTAGTTTGTTTCCACGATTTAGCTATCACAATCTGAGCAGTAAACATGGGTGCACATATGTCATTGTGATATCAATCTTGTAATTCTTTCATGTGTATCCCCAGCAGGGTCATATGGGACCTCTAATCCTAAGGGAATCTCCACACCAATTTCCATAGTGGTTGTACCACTCTACATTTCCACCAACAGCCTCGCCAGCATTTGCTGCTGGCTAATTGTGCAATAGCAGCCATTCTTTGTGGAGTGAGGTGAAATCTCAGTGTTATTTTCATCTGCATCTCTCAAATGAGCAGTATATTGAGCATTTCTTCATATACCTCTTAGCTGGTTTCAGATCTTCCTCTGAAAAGTGTCTTTATTTCAGGTGCCCTTTTTTTGAATTGGGCCTTTAAATTTGGGGGGCTGATTTTTTAAAGCTCTTTATATCTTCTAAATAGTAGCTCTTTGTCTGAGAAACAGCTGGTAGAGATTTTTTCCCATATTACTGGTTGTCTTTTAGCTCTCCTGGTGGTTTCTTTAGCTGTGCAGAAGCTTTTTAATGAGATCCCATTTGTTAATTTCTAATGCTACTTCTCGTGCTATAGAGGTTTTGTTCATAAAGGCTTTCCCTAAGCCAGTGTCTCCAAGAATTCTACCTAACTTGTTTTGCCACAGGTTTAGAGTTTCTGTTTTAATATTTAGGTCTCTAATCCACTTTGATTTTAATTTAGTACATGGTGAAAGAGATAGGTATAGCTTTGGTTTTTGGCAGGTTAAAGCCAAGTTTTCCAGCACCATTTGTTCAAGAGGCTATCTTTCCTCCATTGAGGATGTTTGCTGCTTTGTCAAAGATGAGATGGCTTAGTGTAGTTGTTTCAGGATTTTCTAATCTATTCCACTGATCCTTAGGTCTGGTACTTTGCCTGTACCATGCAGTTTTTATCATAGTAGCTTTGTAGTATTGTTTCAAGTTGGGGATTGTGATTCCCCTGCCATGTCCTTGTTACTTAAAATTGCTTTTGCTATTCTAGGTCTCGTGTGGTTCCAGGTGAATTTCTGGATTATTTTCTCTAGATCTGTGAAATATGCTGTTGGGATTTCAATCAGAATTGCATTGCATTTATATAGTAGTTGTAGGAGTTTAGCCATTTTGATGATGTTGGTTATTCTTACCCAGGAACAAGGAATGTATTTCCATTTTCTGATAACCTCTTCAATTTCCTTTTTCAGAACGTTGTAGTTTTCAGAGTAGAGGTCTTTCACCTCTTTTATCAGATTGATTCCTAGATATTTCATTTTTTGGATGCTATTGTGAAAGGAATTAACTCCCCAATTTCTCTCTCAATAAGTCTGTTATTTGTGTATAAAAATGTTATTGTTTTTTATCATTGACCTTATATCCAGCTACAGTACTAAATTTGCTGATTAAGGCTAGCAGTCATTTGGTGGAGATTCCAGGTTCTTCTGTGTAGAGTATCATGTCATCAGCAAATAATGACAGTTTAACTTCTTCTTTTCCTATCTTTATTCCTTTTATTTCTTTTTCCTGTCTAATTGCTGTAGAATTTAGCTATTGCTTTTACTAAACAGGCAAGGTCACCAGTCACCATCAATTGTCTTTATTGATGTCTTTATTTCCCAGTGGGTTTACCACATTCAAGTCTGTTTCTCCTCTATTCTATAACAGTGAGACTGTTTTTTTAATGCAAATTCAATTATGTGGATCCCTGCAGGTTCTTCTGTTTAGAAGAAGTATTACTATTTATTATCCTTAAAAATGCATCTCCAGGGCCAGAGATTTAGCCCAGAGGTTCCAGTGCCTGCCTGGCAAGCGCAAGGTCCCTGGTTCAATCCCTGGTAACCACATAAAACAATATTGGGCGTGGGGACTCCGCCCACCAGCAATCAGTACCACATACCACAGTGCCCCGCGTGATAGCTGATGCCTGTAATCCCAGCACTTGGGAGGCAGAGGCAGGAGGATTGCTGAATTCGAGGCTTGCCTGGGCTACATAGTGAGCTCAGGGCCAGCCTGAAGTACAAAGTGAGACACTACCTCAAAATAAAAATTAAAAAAATGCATCTCCAAAACTCACTCAGCGAATGTCTGAGGACCTATTATTTGCCCCATACATTTTTCCTTTGACTGTAGAACAAGTACTTTTTTAGTGCTTTTTAGCTTCTAAGTTTTCCAGTTTTTAAAGAATTAACTACATTTGTACAATTAATAAGTAAAATTATAAATATGGTGGATGACATGATGTTTTGATATATGTATACACTATGGAATAGATAAATTGAAGTATTTAACATATGTCTTATATTATGTTTTTGTTGTTGCTGTTTTGAGACAGGGTCTCACTTTGTAATTTGGGCTGGACCTGAGCTCACTATGTAGCCCAGGCCAGCCTTGAACTCACAGCAATCCTCCTGCCTCTGCCTCCTGAGTGCTGGGCTTTCAGATGTGAGCCACCACATCTGCCATTATGGTATGTGGTTACTGGAGATCGAACTTGGGACCTTACACTTGCCAGGCAGATACCAGAACCACTGAGCTAAATCCCTCACCCTATATTATGTTTTCTGTAGTAATAAAAACATTTAAACTCTACTCTTAGTAGATTTAAATTATCCATTATACTGTTATTAACTATAGTCATCATGATGTACAGTAAATCTTCTGAACTTATTCTAACTAAATTTTGTCTTATACTCAATATTTTCCCAATTCCTTCACTTTTGAGTTTCTGTTAACCTTCATTTTATTTCATCCCTATGAATGAAAGTTTTTAAAGATTCCACATATAAATGATATCACATGATGTTAGTTTTTCTGTTTGACTTATTTAATAGGATGTTCTCCCAGGAAATGGCAACATTACCTTCTTCCTAAAGACTAAACAACATTTCACTGTGAATATACATTTTCTTTACACATTCACTTGCGGATGGACACTCAGGTTGATCCTGTCCATTTTGGCTGTTGTTAATAGTGCCACAATAAACAGGGGAGTTCAGGTGTCTCTTTGACATACTGTACTAATATATCTTTTGCCTCTTTACTCAGAATTAAGATTACTGGATCACATATGGTATTTCTATATTTAATTTTTCAGAACTCTCCATAATGGCTGTACTAACTTACATTTTCCTTAAGAGTGTACAAAGGTTTCTTTTTGTATATATCCTTATCACACCCCACCCAAATTCTAACCCCCCCTTTCTTTTCTTTCTTTCTTTCTTTTTTTTTTTTTTTTCTTTTTGAGGCAAGGTCTCACAATGCAGCCCAGGCAAACCTCGAACTCAGCAATCCTTCTGCTTTGGCCTCCAGTGTGCTGGGATTACAGGTGTGAGCCACGATGCTCGGCATTGTGGTATGTGGTACTAATTACTGGTGGGTGTGAGTCACCATACACAGTATTGTTGTATGTGGCTACCGGGGTTCAAACTCAGGGCTTTGTGCTTGCTAGGCAGGTATTGGCACTGCTGAGCTAAATCTCCGCCTCCCCTTTTATTTTTTTTTCCTAACTCTTTACTATGATCTTCAAAGCTCTGCATGGTACAGTCCCTGCCTTTCCCTTAAACTTTATTTTATATTCCTATTTTCCTTCCTTATTATGCTTCAGCCATAATGTTCTGCTATCAGTTCCCCGAGAAAACCTTTCCTGCCTCTGGGTCTTTGTATATGCAGTGACTTCTGCAAGGAGTATGCTGGTCTCCATTTTTCTTATCTGTAGCTTCTCAGCATAAAAACCTTCTGTTCTCAGTTTAAATGTCTTCTTAGAAAAGTTTTCTCTCTTCATGCCTCCAAAGGAAGTCTTTCACTCATTCTTCCATAACCTAGACAACAAATAATAACAGTGGCTTCTGTGAGCTAAAAGTTTCTTCTTTGTCAGAAAATTATCAATAAATACTCCAGGGTGTTAGGAACCCAGACTTTTTCTGTCTATATGGTCTTTTCCAAGTCATGGCCCAAAATGGTATCTTCCATTTTTTTTTTTTTTTTTTTTGAGACGGTCTCGCTTTGTAGTTCAGGCTGGCCCTGAGCTCACTATGTAGCCCAGGCAAGCCTCGAACTCAGCAATCCTCCTGCCTCTCCCTCCCGAGTGCTGGGATTACAGGCGTGAGCCACCACTCCTGGCTGCATCTTCCATTTTAATTTCAGTGACCAGGAAAGAGTAGACATACATCTCCTTATCAGGTAATTTTGTAGCATGTAGCTGTGGAGAAATTGGAAAATTAGGTATTTTTTTCTAGTGGTAATATTACTGTAAAATTAAATTTTTATTACTGTAGGAAAGAGAAAAATAGATACAGAGGGTAGAAGAATAGTGTCTCTATACCTTAAACTCATAGTAAAAATGAATATTTTTATATGTTGTTTTATTATGACCCACAGATTCTTTTATTTTATTTTTATTTACTTAAACAAATTTTGGCTGGGGTACAAATAGAATTCTGTGCTTCTCCTGAGAAACTGGCTCATGTTCCTATTATGGAGACTGTGAATTTTGGGTTTGTTCTTTACTTGTCAAGCACTGTCAGGTCCTCCCCAGCAAATGCCTAAAACATGTACACATAAAATATGTATTTTCCCATAATGTTTGCCATGGAGTTATTTCATTTTATGGTATGTTTTCTTTTATACTTTTTTTCTCATTTACTTTTATTTTTAATGTAATTTTTCAAGTCTCCAATTTTTTGGTAATAAGCCTAGAAATAAGTAAACACAAGTCTGAATAAAGTGTCTTATATTAATGAGGATAATAAAAGTTCATGTATCATGAATTTGCTGTGAAAAATCCAATGAGTTAATAAGTAAAGAATTTTCAATTGACTTTATTGGTACATTTTATATGTACAGTATGATCACATTCAACATTGAGATATTATACCTGTACATAATGTATCTTGATTTTCATTTTTCCTCTTTTCCTCATCCACCCTACAGCCCCCACACACTATGCACATGAGCTTTGTTTCCTTTTATTTATTTCTTATTTTTTTGAGACAGGGTCTCGCTTTGTAGTTCAGGCTGGCTCTGAGCTCACTATGTACCCAGGCAAGCCTCGAACTCAGCAATCCTCCTCCCTCTGCCTCCTGAGTGCTGGGATTACAGGCGTGAGCCACCACGCCCGGCACTGTGGTGTGTGGTATGTGGCATTGATGGCTGGTGGGCATGAGTCTCCACGCCCAGCATTGTATGTGGTTACCGTGGATCAAACTCAGGACCTTGCGCTTGCGAGGCAGGCGCCAGAACCACTGAGCTAACCCTCCGGCCCTTGTTTCCTTTTTTTAACTATCAAATTTTTCTTTCCCTTCTTTACTTTCCCTTTCCCTTTTCCTTTTGCATATTTTCTTCCTATTTCACATTACTTATCATATATTTTGGTGTTCATTTACACCTGCTGTTTTTCATATTAGAGAAAAGAAATAGTATTGACACGTGTCCTATTTATTTCACTTATGAGTATGTTCTCAAGGTACATCCTTTTGAATATAAATGACTCAAATTTATCATTCTTTATGGCTAATACTCTATTTTATTTTTTAAAAACCACATCATCTTTATCCAGTCTCCCATTGATGGGCATTTAGTCTCTTTCCAAAATGTATCAATCACAGTCTGTGCTGCTATAAACATGAGTGCACGTAAGTCACTGTGGTATGATTCTTTTAATTCTTTCATATACATATACCTAGCAGGGGAATAGCAGGGTCAATGGGACCTGAAGTCCTAGTATTTTAAGGAATCTGCACCATTTGTTTTTTGTTCTTGAGTCTGTTAATGTAGTGTATTACATTTATTGACTTACATATGTTGAACCATGCTTGCATCCCTGGGATGAATCCAACTTGGTCAGGGTATATGATCTTGATGATCCTCTGTATTCTGTTTGCTAATATATTGTTGAGGATTTTAGCATCTGTGTTCTTTAGGGAGATTGGCCTGCAGTTTTCTTTTTTGGTTGGGTCTTTCTTTGTTTTTGGAATCAATGTAATGGTCGCCTCCAGGAATGAATTTGGGAGTACTGCTTCCCTTTTCATTTCATTAAAGAGTTTGAGATGTAGTAGCATTAATTCTTCTCTGAAAGTCTTATAGAATTCAGCAGTAAATCTATAAGGACCTAGACTTTTCTTTGTCAGTAGGTTTTTAATTATATTTTCAGTGTCACATATTGATATTGGGGTGTTTAGCATTTTTATATCTTCTTCATTCAACTTTGGAAGTTCACATGTGACTAGGAATTTATTCATTTCTTCAGTGTTTTCCGTCTTTGTGGAGTATAGGTTCTCAAAGTAGGTGTTTATTATCCTCTGAATTTCCACTGGATCTGTGGTGATTTCCCCTTTTTCATTCCTGATTGCATAGATTTGAGCCTTTTCTTCCTTTTTTTGATAAGGTTGGTTAAGGGTTTGTTAATTTTATTTATTCTTTAAAAAACTAACTCTTCAATTTTTAAAATTCTTGTATCATTTTCTTAGTTTCCATTGCATTAATTTCTGCTCTGATCCTTGTAATTTTCTCCCTAGTACAATAAGTATTGGTTTTATCTTGGCCCTCTTTTTCTAGAAGTTTAAGATTCACCTTTAGGTTGTTTATTTCAGCTCATTTTGTTTTCCTAGTATGGACATTCACTGCTTTGAATTTCCATTGTAGAACTGCTTTCATTGTGTCCTATAGATTCCAGTATATTGCATTGGTATTATCATTTAATTGTAGAAATCATTTAATTCCCTCTGTGACCCATTGATTGCTCAAGATTGTGTTGTTCAATTTCCATGTGTTTGTGAGGCTTTGGAATTTCTTTTGCTCTTGATCTCCAATTTCAATTTTTGGTCTGAAAGTATACAGAGGATAACTTCAATTCCTTTGCATTTACTTAAACATGCTCTATGAACTAGCGTGTGGTGTATTTTGGAGAATGACCCATGAGCAGCTGAGAAGAATGTATAGTCTGACTTTATGGGGTGAAATACTCTGTAGACATCTAGTAAGTCTGTTTGTTCAGAAGTTTGGTTCAGTTCAAGTATTTCATTATTGATGTTTTGTTTATTCAATCTATTTGTGACAGTGGGTTATTGAGGTTCCCCACTACTATTGCATTATTGCTTATCTGGTTTTTCATTTCCATCAATCATTATTTTATATAGTTGGGTGCCCTAGAATTTGGTGCATAAATATTTATGAATATGACCTCTTTGTCTTGGATTGGTTCCTGTATGAGGATATAGTGTCCTTCTTTATCTCTTTTAATTAGTTTTAGTTCGAAATCTATTTTTGTCTTCAAGTAAGATAGCCACTCTTGCTTTTTTTTTTTTTTTTGCGGTTTCCTGTTGCATGGAGAATTGTTTTCCATCCTTTTACTTTTAGCCTATGGATTTCTTTCTGAAGTAGGTGTGTTTCTTGCATATGGCATATTGTTGGATCTTGCTTCTTAATCTGTTCTGCCAGTCTGTGTCTTTTAATTGGTGCACTGAGGTTAATTGGTGCATTGACATTAATGGTTATAACTGATATGTGCTGATTTAGGCCTGTCCTGGTGTTTTCCTATTCTTGATTTTTTTTATTATTTAATTTTCCCTCTTTCCACTGAGCTTCTTGCCTTGCCTAATGAGTTCATTCTGCTGAGTCCCATGGGATTGCCACATTCATTGTCTTTTTCTAGGCTATTGTTTAGAATTTTTCACAGTGCAGATTTTGAATCTGTGAAGTTTCTTAGATGTTCTTTGTCATGGAAGTTGCTCTTTTGTTCAGTTTCTGGAATCTTGCTTATTATATGCCTAGGTGTAGATTTTTAATATCACAGCCACTTAGAGTCCTATATGCCTGTATTTCAAATTATTTTTCTTTTCCTGTGAGGTTTTCTGTCATTATATCCGTGAACAGTTTTTTTTTTCAACAGGGTTTCTCTTTGTAGTTCAGGATGGCCCTGAGCTCACTATGTAGCCCAGGCAAGCCTTGAACTCACAGCAATCCTCCTGCCTCTGCCTCCTGAGTGCAGTATGTGGTTACCGGGAATCAAACTTGGGACCTTGCATTTGAAAGGCAGACACCAGAACCACTGAGCTAAGTCCCTGGCCCATGTGAACAGTTTTATTTTTATCTTTTGTATTGTCTCAAATTTCTTCACTGACGCCAATCAGTTTTATGCTATTCTGCTTTGTATCATCTAGCATCTGCTGGATGTTGTGGCTCCTTGCTATTTTCCATGAACTATTTCTTTCCTGTTCACTAGCTACAATTCTACCTTCTGTATCTGATATTTGATCTTCACATTCATTTATCCTATTTTTCAAACTTTCATTGGAGTTTCTCATCTCCTGGAAACATATGTGAAGCTGTTTAACTATTTTATCATGTTCCTGATCTCTTTTTCAGTGTTATTAATCACTTCTTCCTCTTTGGATACCATCTTGTTTTTATCTGAGAAATTATTTCTGATTTCCATTTTACCAGATCCTCTCTTGATACTGGCTCAAAGACTTCTGGTGTTTGAGCTCTATTCTCGTTTTCTCTGGTTTCCCCTCTGGTGATGATCTTTGTGTCCAGATTTTTAAATATTTTCTTATTTTATTTTATTTTTGTTTTCTTGTTGATTTTTTTTTTGTTAACTACTGGCTTGCTTTCTGGGCAATGTTTAATGTAAGTCTCTTTCTTCTTAATATTTGGAACCCTTAGGAGGTGGCTACTTCCTTGGTTGTCCTCTTTGGATCTGTAACGGTTCTTAAGTGATCTTAGTTCTGCATACCATGGAAGGTATCTAAACAGAACAATCACAGTACCTCAGTTGACCTAATACAATCAGTATCATCAACAGTATCAAGCACAACTCAAAAAATGACAAACTGTAGCAATTACTATTCTGATACCTTTAACCCCATTAGTTAGATCTGTGATCATATGCCAAATTTTAGAACTAACCAGAAATACATTACCAACATACAGGTCCTTCAATATGACAGCACCACCCTTTAGGAATAAAAGGGTCACCAGGAAGTTGGGGAGGGTAGTGAGATAGAAAGAGAGGGACAGATTAGAAATAGGGTTAGACAGCCGGGCATGGTGGCTCACGCCTGTAATCCCAGCACTCAGGAGGCAGAGACAGGAGGATTGCTGAGTTTGAGGCTTGCCTGGGCTATGTAGTGAGCTCAGAGCTAGCCTGAACTACAAAGCGAGACCCTGTCTCAAAAAAAAAAAAAAAAGAAATAGGGTTAGAGGATATATAAAGATCACACAAATCCCCAGAAACTGATAGAGGATAGAGTACATAAGAGACAGAAGAGTCAAATACAAAACAGAATAGCCTAACAATAGGAGCACCATTAGAAACTATATTCACCCTCCTATAATAGTACAGAAGAAAGAGAGAGTAAGGAGGACTGAAATGCATTAACTTCTGGGAACTGATACTGACCAGAGGACAAGAAACGATGAAGGAACAAAAGAATAGGAGTACCCAACAGCAACAAGCTAACAGGAGACTATTTTCCATTTCTTATAAAAATTAGAGCCATTGAGAGAAGAAAAAAATATGAAATTTTACAGATTCAGCAAAAAGGAGTAGAGAAATGAAGAATGAAAGGTCAGAAAAAAGAAAAAGAACAGCAACAATAGCAGTAGCAACAAATAAACAAGGCCAAAAATTCTACCTAAAAGGCCCTTCATGGTGTGGATCTGCTGTTACTATTATCTGTTAGATAGTATGGGCAGTAGCAAGCAGATTGGAGTGGACTGGTCACAGGGAAATCCACAGCTCTCATCCTCTGTCTAGCTATAATGCTTGAATTGAGCTCAGTGAACTACTGCAGAACCCAGGGTCCTGTAGGTGGGACTGATTTCATAAACTCACCAATGGCTGTAGTCAACAGAATTTCTTCACTCTTGCAGTATGTGTTTTTTCATTGTGATAGACAGGGAAGTCATGTACTGAAGGCCTCTGCATTGCTATCTCACTTATTCAGTGTGCACAGACAAGTAAATGGAGTCTCTGGTGGCTCCTCCCCATGTTTTAGTTCCATGAGAGGTCAGGGTCCAAGGATCAGTGTGGAAAGACAAGAAGAAAGAGTCTCTATGGGTTCCTCCTCCCACCCTGGTCATGTGGGAGCAGAAGGCTGAGCACTGTGGGGAAGGTGGGCCATTTTCATGCTAGCAGCCTGCTTGTGCAGAAGTAGAACTTACTCAGCATGGACATAGGAGTAAATGCAGTTTCTGCAGGGTTCTCCCTTGTGCTGGTTGCATGAGAGCTCAGTATAAGTGGAGCATTTAAAATAGCATCTGGCTGCCAGGCGTGGTGGCTCATACCTGTAATCCCAGCACTCGGGAGGCAGAGGCAGGAGGATTGCTGAGTTTAAGGCTTGCCTGGGCTACAGGGTGAGCTCAGAGCCAGCCTGAACTACAAAGCGAGACCCTGTCTCAAAAAAAAAAAAAAAAGCATCTGGCAGATTTTAAGACTATATAAATGTCAGTTATTATTGTGATCTTAATTAAATAAACTTGCTTGAAGACACAGCTTCTTAATTTAAAACTATGTTAAATGAAGAAAAATGATGTAAATATGTATTTAAGGGACACTCAGGAAAAATTATTTTTATATTTCATAATGTTGTAATCTATGTAGCAGCTAGGGAATAGACTGTGCTGTAAAAGTAACATGTTTAAAATCTTAATGAGATAACCTGTCATTTGAAATGTCTGGTATTTAGGCATTTTGTAGATAGAAATGTATGGAAATTAACTGGGTGAGAATTCAATTGCTGAAAAATAGCAGAGGACTCAGTTACCAACAGAAGTATTGTTCTCTTTCTCTTTCTACTTCTCTCTGGTGGAGATAGGTCTCCATCAGATAGGTCTGAGTTTGTATGGTAAAATATATAAGTAACCAAACTCTGTGATCTAAATCAAATCTAATTTTTCATATCAGTATATTTACTCCTATTCAAGTACTATCCAGGACCAACCTGCTTAGCTTCTGAGATCGGACCAGATCAAACACATTCATGGTGGTGTGGATCCATACAGTATATTTACTGAGAGGGAAATAATAATACCTACAGATTGAGACATAAGCCTTACATGAAATGGTGTAGATAAACAACTTTGCATGGAGTCTGGTCAGTGTATAACACTAATTTCTGTTATTATTAGTTTCACACAAATCATTTAAATTAAAGAATATTACCTCTACCTCCTGGGTTTATGTTGAGTATATACAGATCTAATGTTCTCCTTCAGGTATATGCAAACCCTGTCATTCAATGTGATAGAAATTCTACAGTTGCTTAAATTTTTGCTTGTCCATCATGAGGTTATATCAAAAAGTGCTTTTCTAATGTGGTTCAGGGATTCTTGAGAGCTATGCCAAGTTGTGAGCCCTTAGATCATTAGCATTTATATTATCATAGCATTTGTGCCTAAGTTTCTGGTGTGGATTAATAAATTATTAATGTTGTGAAGTGGATGCCTGGTTTTCATTAATTGGTAGCTCATCAAAAATTTCCCATTCATTTTGTTGGGAGTAAATGGCCTGAAAGTCTTTTAGCTCTGCCAAAGTGGATCTTGAACAATATGGTCAATTTAATTTAATTGAGCAGCCATACAGTGAATTCAGAATATGGGAAAAGCACTGTGCTACTACATGTTGTGGCAATATCAAGGGATATTTCTTTGTGGCAGCCATCTGTTGTTTGCTATCCAAGGTTCATTTTCCATGTAACTGGGAACTACAGCTTTTGCCTCTTCCCAACCATTTAGTTTGGGTGGAATAGGCCTTGTGTAGCCTACAGAAGTCAGCACAGTCTATTGCTTTAGCTAGAGTATTAGATTCAAGAGTGCCTTGTTACTCAGAAATCTCAAACAAAAGTATATGCTAAAAAAAGTCAGCTTCTATTTTTGCTGTAGGAGACACTTGAAAGACACATCCTTTCCTGGGCAATGGAGTAAGGGTATGAGGCCCGGAAGAACTTGTAGTTATTGTGGGGAAGAACATTGTGCAGCACTGAAGCAGAAGTGACATCATGGGAGATAGCACGAGGAACTAGGACCTGCTGGAAGCCAGGCCTACCACTGGTCACATGAGCCAAGTAGACAGGGGCCTTCTTCTACTTTCAAGTTAGAGAACCAACATGCTTCTTTTTTTCTTCCAGGTATCAGCATTACTACTATTCTAGAATGTGTATTTGTATCCATAATAAAACTTGACACAAGAACTAAAATTCTTGCAGGAAGTAAATCACCCAAGGACAAGTATTTACTGAAATGGATTTGAACTCAGTCCTCCTTGAATTTAAATCCAGACATCGCCACTTTCCAGTTTGGAAAAACACTTCAAATTGCTTGCACCTCAGTTTTCTTACTATTAAATGGGGTTAATGCCCCTATTTCCATTAGTCACTTTACTGCTTTTATGGTTGTCTTCACTTATAAAATGTGGCTAAAGCTCTTAAATGAGCCTTTAAATTACAACAGGATTAAGACAGTTGTTGGATTTGGGCCCTTCTGGTCAAATGGCTTTCATGACATGGCATCTAGGAAATTTTAATGTGTTTCATGTGGTTTGGATATTAATATCATGTCTAAATCTTCTTGAAGTAGAAAATTATGTAAGTTTCAACCATGAAATCATCCTGGTTTCCTATCATTTGCAGAAAAACTTGTTTCGGTGTAGTATTTATACAGTGCTTTACTTTTTGAAGAAGAGCACAGTGTGCTCAACATTTCAAAGCATCACTTCAAAAAACCACACCAGCATTTTGGAATACTAAACTGTCATAGTGCTATTTTATCTCTCTGATACAACATTGTGATAACATTATTTTGTACCTGATACAGACACAAGTACACTAGCTTCTGTCATTTTGTCCTTGGTTGCTGAGAATGTAATTCATAGAGAAAATGCATTTAGAGATGAAATCATGAAGTCTGCTGAAAGTGTATGGAGTAATTTAATGGTATGACATGGCTGCTTATTTCTTCTAAAAATAACACCAGGTAGTTTGCTAGCTGAGTTGCCAAGGTTATATTTTAATGATCTGTAGAGTTAATCTGCTATTTAAAATTCTTTTTCATGTGAGTCCATGTGTGTTAGATCATTTGCGCTTGCTAACTTCTTCAGGTGTGTTTGTTTTCTGCTGTTTGGGACTATCATTTAGTCACTTTGATGTATCGTAGGAGAAGGAAAGTAATTATTTAATTTACACTGAACAATGTTCTCTGCAGTATCATATATATTCACTCTATATTTTATCAATTAGACATAGATTATGGAAAATCTGTGACAGAAAATTGAAATTCAGGACTCCCATGTCAGTTCATCTCAGTAAGGCTGGAGAAAGGACTCTGTTACAAAATCTCAGTGGTTTGTCTCCAGCAGGATTGATTTCTAGTTACTGTATGTATTTAAGTTGCAAATTGCTAATACCTTTGCCTCTGCCTCAGGATGTACACTTAAAGAACAGCTTCCATCTGGGAAATTTCATTCTCATGGCCCAGTGCAGTGGACTCTTAAGACACAAAGCCAGATCTTGCAATGGTCCTGCCCAGCTATGTGTTATGTCCATTCACATTCCACTGGCCAGAGCAAGTTCATGGACAAATCCAGGGAAGTGTCTTCAATGGAGATACCTCGTTTATAAACCCATTGGCAGGAATGTGTTACCCTCCCAGAAGAAAGGGAGAAAGAAATCATGGAGGGTTCTGTGGATCTCTTTGGATACGATCACTACATCTTTCGCTGCCATACTCTGATCTTTTTCTGCAGCTTCTCCAAAAAGCTTTTCTTGTGCTTCCCTTGCCCATTTCTCCATCATTGCCTCCATACCCTTGCATGTCAAGCAGACCTGTACACCCTGTTCAGCTTTTGATAGGTGGTATGGGGCTTGTTATGATATACTTCCCAAATTACTGGTCTGTTGAAACTAGATTTATCTGATATGATGGAGAATATTTTTCTTCTGAACAACATAGGCTTGATAATTGCTCTTTTAAAAAATTTATTTTGTTGGTTTTACCAAAAATAAAAGACTTAATAAAAAATGGGCAATTGAGATGAACAGACACTTCTCAGAAGAAAAAATACAAATGGCCAATAAATACATGAAAAAATGTTCAGTACCTCTGACGATTAGAAAAATGCAAATTAAAGCAAGACTGAGATTCAACCTTACTCCAGAAAGAATGGCTATAAGCAAGAAATCAAATAATACCAAACACTAGAGAGGCTATGAGGGAAAAGGAACACTTCTACACTGTTGGTGGGAATGTTATCTAGAGCAACCATTATGGGAAATTAGTTTTGAGATTTCTCAACCAACTAAAACTAGAAATTTCATTTGACTGAAGTATTAACCTTCTAGGTATCTTTCCAGAGTTAAAAACATAATATTACAGGGATACATGCATACCATTTTTATGGCAGCATAATTCACAATAACATTCTTGAAATTAGCCTATATGTCCATTAGCAGTTGGATGGATAAAGTGTATATTTATATACCGTGCAGTTCTACTCTGCCATAAAGAAGGGTAAGGTTGAGCCATTGTGAGAAAATGGATGCACTTTGAGATCATAATGTTTAGTGAAATCAATCAAACACATGAGTCTAAATATCTCATAGTTTCTCTCATATGAGAAATCCAAAATATAAATAAGGAGCAAAATAAAAGATAAATAGTAAGAAACAGTGAGCTAGAGCTTTTTCAGTGGAAGAGAGGCAGGAGATGGAGGGAGAGGAGGGGAAGGGAAATGAAATACTGAAATGTAGTTTGTACGTGCACCAATTCTCCACAGAGGATGTGATCAAGATGTCTTACAAGGTGTACTAGCAGAAAATGAAAATTATTTTATTGGTGTGAAGTAAAGTTTTAAATAAATCATATAATTATTGCTTATAGTTTGTAAATACATTCCCACCACCCTGACATATGTGCCATTGTTGTCTTAAAGAGCCTTATTACAATGAGTAAGACATTTACATTTACAACCTTCATCTCATATTATGCTCACAAGAAGCCAAGTGATGCCAAGATTATTGTGAGTTTCACTTTTCTGGATAGGAGGAGTTAAGAAAATTATTTAGTATCAAAAGACCAGTGAATTTTCTACCCAGTATTGAAGCTGGGCTATGTGATGATGGTTACTTCTTATTCTTGGTGAAGAAATACCCCACTTTGAGCATATCTTGTAGATTGAATCATATAATTAATATAAATAATAAATACTTTTTAAAGAGATTCACCTTAAAAATTTTAAGTGAGTCTTTTTTTTTTTTGACTGATTACTTTTAGTTCTGTATAGCTTTCCCCAGGAAATAATTGTTGCACGAAATCCACTGATGGTGATGTGCAAACCTCCAGGAACCCGGTGTCTCTGTCAGAGCAGAGGGGGTGCCACTGTGCTTTGGTTCTCTGGGCCATTTCCCCACTGCCACCCCTGGCGCGAACCACTGTCATCTTTCACCCATCTTTCACCTATTACCCATAGTAATAGGACCTTCAGTCACCTTCTATACCTTTACTTCTTTCTTTCAAGCCTAGAGTCACACTCAACCTAATGATATTTTCAAAATGTACTTTGAATCTGCCTGACTTCTCCGCCTCCGCCCAAATGCCCCGCTGCAGCTGCAAGGCTGTCATGTGGTATCATCCCGGCTCTGGCATCTTCCTCTCATGTCCTTCTCTCCCTCACTCCTACTTTCATCATCTGTCCATCCTACTGCTTCCCACTGTCCCTGGCAGGGCGAGAAATAGGCAATGAACAGCTTCTGTCTTTCCAGGGAAGCCAGCTGTGCCCTGACGACTAGCCCTGTGTTGGTCCTAGTCAGATATTCATTCCCGCCATCAGAATCCCTGTGGAGTGAGCATCCTCCCTCAACACGACTTTGAGCTGCCCAGGGCCAAGGCATCTTCCTGCTGCTCGCTTGAGTGCTTTAGTGGGTGTTAGGTGGTGGTGGCTTTGTGAAAGCCCTCACTTGGTCACATAGTCATCTTTGCAAGGAGCTGTCCAGTGCCTGGGGAGAAAACAATCATGCTACTGTGTTTCAAAGCAACCGAGCTCTTTTTGGAAGAGAGTATACCTCATGTTCTTCAGTATGAAGGTTCCATGTGATACATGCTAAAAGTAATCAAGGGCCTGAAGAGTCTGATTGCCTCTTCGTGCTGAACATGACACAGTTTGGATTTCTAAGGACTGGTCTGTGCTCTAGGATTATAGTTGTGACACGTTGCTGAGATAAAACGAGTTCCCCATTAATGGCAAAGTAAACATAATGGCCTTAGGGCAGGTACTTCCCATTGAACAACAAAAGTCTCTCTGTAAATTCTGCATTGCAGAGATCAAAGTAGATGAGCTGCTTTGCTGCAGCTTGTCCTCAGGTGTCAGTGTGGCGAGATGACGCTGGACACAGCAGCTAGCAGACAGCTGCCTTCCAAGAGATGATGATAATTTACTGTGCCCATAGATTGTAATGCATTTGGGCTAGGCTTTCTTGTGAGCTGACAGACCAGGTTTAATTCAAGTCCAGCCTCAGGAGACACAGGTTGGAGTGTGGGTCGCTGCCTCCAGCTAGCATTTGGAGTGTGCTTTGCTGCTTTGCCCCTCACTCTTCTAAATTTCATTCAAAGTAATAGCTGCGTTTTTTAAAAAATTTCTGCAAGAAGACCTTCTTTCCTTCCCTAGAGTTTACAGAAGAAGCATGGGAATTCATAAATATCTTGATTAAAAATCAGAAGAGTATAGTGTCCCACTATTTGTGGGGGTCTGCCAGGGAAACTCTTGTTGAAGTGCATGCCTGTTTGATGCATTCTTGTCTTCTCTACTTTGTTCCTTACCTATGTATGTCCTTTCTCCTACTTCTAGGCAGCTGAAGCCTTCTGAAACCCATTTTAAATTTCTTCTTGTAGAAAACATACTAGAGTTTTCCCCTCCCTTAAAATTTGCACTGATTTATGTTATTTCATTAAATTTTACTTTACATTTGGATTTAGCACTTTAGACATTCTGTGATCTTTTAAGCTACTGTTTACCTGTTTTCTCCTCTGAATCATACAAAGTCCTTAAAGGTAGAATTGGAGTTTACACATTTTCCTATTGTCTTCAGTGGCTAGCATGAAATTCTAGCCTATTAGAAAAGCTGTAAACCTGCTGAATTAATTTAAATTTTTAAGTTTCACTCTTCTATGGAAAGTGCTTTTTTCCCAATCACGGAATTCTCCATAAACAAATAGACCCTCAAGAAAGCAGTGTTCAGACATTATTTTATTTGCATTCTATTTGCATTTTCCTAGCCAGTTCAGGCCAAATGCTGAGTTTCCAAGAACAACTTTTCTCCCTTCTGCATAACTCTGAGCTCTGGAAGGTCCAACCATCCCAGTGACCTAGTTATCCTGCATAGTACACCCGGTAGAAATTGCATGGTAAGCGTGAGACACTAGGCTTTCTCTTGTGTACAGCTAGACTATTTTCTGCTGGTGTGAAGTCTTCTTCTGAAATCAGAATCAATTTCCTGAAACCTACCACATTGAATTGAACCCGAGAGACACATTTTTCCTGCCTGTACTGTTTTGCTCTTCCTGGTAAAAATCATTGTAAAATTTCCTCCCTTTATGATCTGCTTATTGGATCTTGAAATGAATCAAATCAGGAGAGATGGAGAGTGAGTCTTTGTCAGATTCCTACAGAATGGATGGCTGAGCCGACGCCACAGTGGTCAGCACTTGCTGTCTGCAGGGAGACTTCAGCAGCTATCACAATCAGGCTGAGTGGCTTAGAAGTGAATTCATCAGTTTTGAAAATGAGATGTGGAAAATTAAGAGGAATTTTAACTGAGGATTCTTAACTTTTTATGACACAATAGGCTGTAGCCAAGGCCGTCACTTTATGAGTATTTTTAGCTTCAGTCCCACATTCCACCCTGAAATGAACCACTGTAATCCTTTTCCTCACTCTAACAAAGTCTGCTGATTCTTGTCCTAGAGCAAGGCACAGCGCTCCCCAAGGTTCTGTCTTAATAGGCTGGGACCTAAGTGATAACAGCATCCTGATTTATATGCAGAAATAACGATAACTGGAAATAACGATAACTGACAACTTAGGCGGGCATTTATGAAGCTTTTCTTCTTCCTTTTTTACTCCTCTTAAGAAAATTCTGAGCTTTTTGGATATATTTTACATTTACGAGAGAACAGTAATACAGTTAATAAGAGGAGCCTGACCTTTGGATGGAAACAGCCCAGAATGAAAATCTCAGCTTCAGCACCTTGTACTTGTGTAAGCTTCATTCTTGATGCCTCAGGATCCTCATAAGAACTATTCTGTGGAGTTGCTGCAAAAATAAGAATAAACAATAGCCATTGAAATATAACTGATAGGGTTAGCAATTATTCTGACCTGTACAAATATTGCAGATCTTAGAAATGGAGTCAGATAAGAGCTATGGCTTCTTATTGTTTGTGTTTGCTCATTTCATGTGCAGGCTTGTGCAAGTGTGTATATTTCGTTTCAAGTGTTTAGGGAAGAAAGCAGATGAAGATGTCTATCCCCATGTAGCTTACATTTGGGGAGAGGGTACAGTTGGGTGCTGCTAACCATTGTGAAAGTTACAAGAAAAGAAAGCTGAGAGGACTGGAGATCAGGAGCAGGTTGCAGTTAGGGACAGGAATTTCAGAGAAGGTTTTACTGTGAATATATCTCTAGCTTTGTGTTGTTAGTCTGCTTTTATGCACTACCCTTTGGACTGGGAGAACGAGAAGGGAATTGAGACAGAGCAGAGGAGGTGTCGCTGCTGTGCAGGGAAGCATGAGTATGCCCTGTGGTACAACATGTGTTGAAACACAAACTCATGGGGAAGAGTGACTTGTTCCAGAGGGCCTACTTTTATTTTATTCACTTTGAGCAAACATCTTCCTATGATGTTTGCACCCCGCTTTTTCAAATGATGGCTGCTGAGGGCAGCCTGTCTGCTCTGTGGGCCCCGGAGGAGGTGATCACTGAGACTCAAGTCTGTTATAGGACTGTCATGAACTAGGTCCTTCAGGACCAGTAGAGATGGTCGTGGTTATTTGCCCTGTGCAGTGGCCTGATCCCGTAGAGACTCTGCATTCTATGTACATGTGGCTGTTTCCATGTAGATATGCATTAATGCTCATTGTATTTCTAGTGTTCAGTAGCCACATGTGGCCACGGGCTACTATGTCACAGAGCACGTGTACAGTCTATATCTATTGTGAAAAGTTCGATTAGCACTTGTTAGTTTGCATGTTTCTGACTCTGACACTGTTTTTTACAGTGCTGCTGTCACTTTTCAATTCTATCTTCTCCTTTTGAGGGATTGTTTTTCATAACTTTAAAGCCAGATGTCATAGCTTTAAAGACCACATGTGCAATTTTGGTACATGAGCTTTCCTACCTGGGATTTATATTGGGAGTGACTGTGCAGTGCCTCTGGCTTGCTTGTTGCTCTGCAGTTGTTCCCTTAGTGGTAAGAGAATCAGAGTACTGAACTGCTGTGGGATAAGGGCTATCAAGCTTTAATGGCAAAATTGCACATTCATGGATATGTTTTAAATCCAGTCAATGATCCCTTATTCAGAGCAGTACTATTCAAGGAGTGTCTAAGGACTAGCTGTCTACACAGAGGCCAAGCACTGTGTCAGTGCCTAGAGATACAAACAAAAATGAACATGCCCCCAAACCCTGAGGGGAATCACGATTTGGACAAGAGAGAGAGTGCCACAAGGAAAGCTTCAGTGTTTCAGTGCCCAGCCTTGTCCCAGTACTCTCAGAGTCTGGATGGGAGCAGTACATGATCCGGCCTGCTCATGGCTGGTAGTGAAGGCCAGGAAGCAAGAGGCCAGGGGATGTTCACTGAAGCAGTGATTCTTCAATGGAACCCTGAGAAATAAATAGTTCTCTTTTTTTTTTTTTGAGAGAGGGTCTCGCTTTGTAGTTTAGGTTGGCCCTGAGTTCACTATGTAGCCCAAGCAAGCCTCAAACTCACAGCAATCCTCCTGCCTCTGCCTCCCAAGTGCTGGCACTTGGTAACACAGTAACAAAGTTGGCATGGTGGAATAGGAAGACGTGATATACCATTGGTTGAACAAAGATACCATAGAGTGAATGGCATGGAATGAAAGTGGGAACTTTTAAGTTTATCATTGAAGAAGTTTAAAAATAAAAGGAAGCCAGTATTTGTAAAGGTGGACAGGTTTGAACAGTAGGTTGAAAAATGGATTTTTGGTAGCGGTAACAAAGAGGCAGAGTGACAGCCCTGACTTCTCAGTAGGAAGTAGTCCACTCAGGCAGCTGTGTGGAGGTAATTAGAAGGGCTGGGCTGGAGGCTGGGACTCCAGTGGAGGTCAGAGGGATGCGGAGGGGAGGCGCGCAGGGGTCCGAAGGAGAAGACATGAAGACCTGATGTGAGAACATGTGGCAGGCGGGAACAGAAGCCATGACTCCGATCAATACTGATGTCTAAGGAGTGAAATTATTAATGTTTGAGGACTGACTAGATGTGGGGGAGGAAGGAGATAGAGAAATCAGAGAAGACTGTTGGCTGTTAGGAAAACTGACTAATTCAAAGTCTTCTTCTGAGTCCTTAGTGATAGACGTGGACATTTAGTTGCTACTAGTGCTTTGCACTGGCAGCTCTGCTGTCTTGGTTAAGTTGTGGCTCTTCAGGACACCACTCGCTCATATGTTAAAATAACTTGACCATGGGCCAGAGTGAGATAATGTCCTTCTATGGCTTTATGGCTTTAATTTTGAAAATTTGTAGAAATTTGGCTTTATTTCTAGTGGCTGTGTTCCAGATAACAAAATTCCCTCTATGCTAGGATATCCCTGGGGTGGACCGTTGAACCTGTTATTCATTAAGAACAGCTGAAAACCATCAGCAAAATTCCTATACTGTGCCAAAAATAATGCCAGTCAAGGTTCAAGGTAACTCCAGGTTTCACAGAGTTATGAATCCTTATTTATATTTTTATGCATATTTATCATGTAGAAATACTGTAGTTTCCTTCCTTTCCATAACTGCACAATGCTTTTTTTGAGTGAGGGGTATTATAAATTAAGCACTGAGTCCTGAGTGTTAGTGGAAACATGTTTGTAGGTTTGTAGCTGATTATTGTAAAGTAAAAGTACAAAACCAGGCAGGATGGTGGAGCCAGTCCAAAGGGTCCATGCTGACTAGGCCTATATTGAAAATGAGTACCTGAAACATAGATTTAAAACAGTTTTCTGTTCACCAGTTTACAGCTTAATGATCCCTATTAAGCATTCAAGTAAAAATATAGTTCTCTAGTTCATGATAGGAAAGAATTATGACAAATATATGTTTATATTTCGATTTTTATTGATATATTTCACGAGTGGACAGCTAAAGCCACAAAATAGTGGCACTGCTTTCTTCTAGATATGTTTAACCATCGCATCTATTCTTTGTTGCTGAATATTTTGTCTTTGTCACCTACTCTATCAAAATTAATCTTTGATGGTCTGATAGGTTTTGAATGAGTTCTTAGAAGAGCGAAATCATCTTCTTAATCACAAGGCAGGTCTTCAGGCATGAAGAAAGCAGGTACCTCTTAAGTAAGGTGACAAGACTTTAGGACAGTTTTATATGTTGAGAATTTTTTTTTTTTTTTTGAGACAGGGTTTCACTTTGTAGTTCAGGCTGGCCCTGAGCTCGCTATGTAGCCCAGGCAAGCCTTGAACTCAGCGATCTTCCTGCCTCTGCCTCCTGAGTGCTGGGATTACAAGCTCGAGCCACCACACCCAGCCAGAAATTTTATTTAAATCATCATGTAAATTGAGATGTGTATACAACAGTTTCCACATCCTTTCAAGCATTATTTAAAGAAGGCCAGAGATAATATCCAAGCTGATTTTTTGTAGTTCTTGAGAAAATTTACCTTACCTATTTGTTAAAAGTTGCATTTATAAAAACATCGGCCTCTGAAGTATTCTTCACAGACTGCTGTACTTTGTATCCTGTCACAAAATATTGTTTAGCAACATATCAAGTTATTATTATGAAAAGATAAGTGTGTATTTCATTAATCCAGAGGATCTTTCTGATGTTTTTTAAGAAATAAATGATTAGTGTCATGCTGTGAAACTCATAACTTCTTAGGATGAGAAATAAGAAGAATAAAAAAGATGCCATCAGCTGGAAACTGGGTAAAGAAGATGTGGTTTTTTTTATAAAATGGAGTATTATTCTGCCAAAGAATGACAAGTTTCATTCATTTATGTGCAAATAGATACACCTTGAGGACACACCAATAAGTGATCAATAAATAGATCACAGATATATAAATACCTTATCTTTTCTCTGGTATGAGAATCTGTAGATGTAAATGAGTTTTAAAATGTATGATAGATTTTGTGAAATAGGAAATATTCAAAGGGAATGTGGTAGGAGAAAGTAATGTGGGGGAAGAATAAATATGATTTAGAAAGAAAAAGAAATAACATGTATATGGGGGGGAAGGGTTGTGGGGTGGGTAGAAACATGGGTAAAAATGAGAATTAACTTGTGTCATATACTGGTACAAATTCCCCAGTGTTGAGTGTGATTGTGAGCTGTATATAAAATTTACTAATAAAGAATTAAATTTAGAAAAAAAGAAGTTATCTTTTCAGACAACTTACGATTTAATACCAGCTAGTTAAGTGAGCTAAAACAAAGCAAAACAAAACAAACCTGTGAGTTGTATGTTTTCTTTTGAATGCCTTTTCTTCCTGTTGGGAAACCAGTTAACCCTGCAGTCTTTCTCCCATGGTAAATGGCTCTGAAACTTTGATCTTATCAAGCCAGTTTGGCAGATGTAGCAGACAGAGGATGTGTGACCTTTGGGTGCCAAACCCACCTGGCTGATGAGGAGCCATAAGTTAATTCTTGTTTGCCTTTTACTTGTAGGCATTACAGCAGAAGTTCTGGTGGTGACCTCTTTCGATGAACTGCAGAGAAGGGCCTCAGAAGCAAGAGGGAAGATTGTTGTTTATAATCAGCCTTATGTCAATTACTCAATATCGGTGCGGTATCGACTCCAGGGAGCGGTAGAGGCTGCCAAGGTGGGGGCTTTGGCATCTCTCATCCGATCAGTGACTTCTTTCTCCATCTACAGGTTGGTGATCATGTTTGTTTGAAATCTTTTCAAAACCCAGGGTTTTCCCTAAAAGAGAAGCCCTTGTGAAATAAAAACAAACATTCAAATGAAAAAAACTGAGTTTTACGGAATTCCGCACCCCCGCCCCCCCCGCCATTCCACATTTGGTCATTTGTTTGTAATATCCTCTTTGGCCCTTTGAGTGTCCCCGGCATCATTTATGCATTCCTTTAAAAAGTTTTCCACATCCACAACGATCCCATAACATTCCTTCTATAACTAATACATTGTGTATTTGCATTGGAGGAAGAGCAGAGCTCGCGTCTGTGTTTCATCAAAGATTCCTAATGACTTCAGAGGAAACCAGGCTGTTTTCCATGTTGCTAGAGAAGTGAAATAAAAATACAGTTGGTAACATGACGGGAGCTGTGTGTAGTGTAGTGGAAGAGCTGAGGAGCTAGAAAACCTTGGCTATGGATTTGGCACTGCTCCTCAACAACTGTGTGAACAACTTTCACATTTTTTACACTTCCCAGGGCCTCATAATTCTCTTCTACTGATGAATAATGCAAAAGAATAATAAATGTATAACTCTAAGATTAAACAAAGTAAACTTATGAAAGATACTTGGTTATCTGTAAAGGTCCGTATAAATGTTATTGGTGTTGTTTGAGGACAACCTAAGATATGCCTTCTTTGTAATCTTGTTTGAGGTAACACTATCGTGCTTTATTTATTTTACTGTTGATTAAATTTTTTACTTTTATTTATTTCATTTTTTATAAATGTATATTTGTAATAGAGAATAGAGATTTACATTTGGGGGAATTACTATGTGTATATAAAGCATCTTAATCATTTTTTATCCCTTTATTTCCCATTTTCTTTTTCTTCTTACTAATCCTCTGCTCTAGTTCCAGGAGTCTACTTTCTAGTTTTCTATCATCTCCCTTTAATTAGCTAATGTTTTATGGTTCTCATATAAGTGAAAACGTACAACATTTAAGTTTCTGAGTATGGCTCTTTTTTTTTTTTTTTTAGCTTATAGGTTGGTCTCACATTCTTCCCATTTTTCTCCAAATAGCTATGCAGCTATATATCCACAGTTCATCTGTTGACAGCCATTTAGACTGTTTCAAGAGCTTCTCTATTGTGAGTGGTGCCGTGGTAGACTTGGACACACATGTAACACTATAGTATGATATCTTTAATGCTTTCACAAATATACTCAGGAGACCTATAGCTGAGGAATATCTGTATTGATTTCCATAGTCCTTGTACTAGTTTATATTCTCACCAACAATTTGGAATGGTTCTTACCCCTACCTTCATCCTCATGAGCATTCACTGTTTTTGTGTTCTTGATGATAACCCTCTGATTACAATGAGATGAAATCTCAAAGTTGTTTTGATTGAATTTTCCTAATTGCTAAAGATGTTGAACATTTTTTCATATATTTATTGTTCATTTGTACTTGATCCTTTGAGAAATGTCTATTCATTTGCCCCCCCCCTTTTTTTTTGCTTGGGACAATTTTTAGGAGTTAATTGTTTTTAATTATTTCTATACATTAGATATTAGTCCTCTATCAAGAGAGTAGCTAGGAAATTTTTCCTTATATCCTGTAGGTTGTTCCTTAACTCTGTTCATTTTTCTCTTATTATAAGGAAGGCTTTTCCTTATAATACAATCCCATGTGTTGCTACTTGATATTATTTTCCATTCTACTGGATTTTATTCAGGAAGTATTTGCCTGTGCCTGTGGCTTCAAGTGTTTCCCCTATGTTTTCTTCCAGTAGTTTCAAAGTTTCTGCCTTTACATCTAGGTCTTTGATTCATTTTGAAACGATTTTATTACAGGTTGAGAGGGATCTAGCTTCACTGTTCTGCCAGTGAATATCCAGTGTAACAACACTGATTATTAAAGATGCCTTTCTCCAAAATATGCTTTTGTCCCCTTTGTCAAAAATCAAATGGCTGTAAGAGCATAGGATTTTTTCTGCATCTTCTGTTTTATTCCATTCTGTTTATGTGCCAGTACTATGCTTTTGTTGTTGTTGTTGTTGTTACTGTAGTTTTGTAGTTCAACTTGAAATTGGGCACTATGATACTTCTAGCATCATTCTTTTTTACTCAGGGTCACTCTGGCCATTCTGGGTCTTTTCAGGTTCCATAAGTAATTCAGGATTGTTTTTCTAGCTCTGTGGAGAATTTTGTGATATTTTAATAGTAATTAAATTGAATCTGTGCATTGTTTTTGCTAATATTGTTCTCATAGCATTAGTTATTCCTCTCCATGGACAAAGGATTTCTTTCCATTTTCCTAATGTTTTCTACAATTGCTTTCTTCTGGGTTTTGTAATTTTATTGTAAAAGTTTTTTACCTCCTTGTTTAGGTTGATGACTAAGTATTAGCTGTTGTGAATGGAATTGTTTTCCTGATTTCTTTCTTGATAGGTTCATTATTGGTATACAGGCATAGTATTGATTTTTCTGGCTTTGTGTCATGTATTTGTTTATTTTTCTAAGAGGCAAACATTTTTTGAGGCAAGGTTTTGCTATGTTTTCTAGAGTGACCTTGAACCCTTGAATTCAAGTGATCCTCCTGTCATAAATGCTCAAGTTGGTGATGGAACACAGAGCTTTGTTGACATTCAGTCCCAGGACAAAATTCAGTGTTACAATAGATAAATGTCAAAAAAGGGACCTGTAGACATTTGGCCTAGGTTAATAACTGTATGTGGTATATACTAAGGTTAAAATGTTTTAAGAATACAGAGAAAAGAAACACCATCTCAGTGTTATATGTCTAAGATTAAAAATTTAAAGAAACAAATATAATTACAGACAGGGTTTATATATGATGTATGGCTGAAATCTTTAGTGCCTATTTTAAAGAAAGATTTTTGGAAGACACAACAGTTTAACCTTAATTAACACCCTATAATTTAGATAAGAAGATGAGTGAGGAAGACATCAGCATCTAAGAAACTCATTCAGAGAGAAGTTGTACAAATTTCAGAGAAAAATAAAGAGACATTGTTCTTTTACAGGGATAAGATTTCTTCCCAAGGGAGGAAGATGAAGTTTTATGAGAGAAAACCTAATCACTCTAAAATGCTAAAAATAATGTTCTTTGTAAACTTAGTGGTTTCATGACTAATGAAATAATGATTGTACCACATTCTGTTGGGTGGTTCCTCTTCCCAGGGGGGAAGTCCTAAAATGGCTAGCTAGCTTCCCAGAATGCCTCTGTCACTCCTTGGAATAACACAGTCAGCAAGCTGTGGCCATTCACCGTGATTTCACTGGCCATGAGAATTAAATTATGGAGCAAATCTGTTGCATTGTGAAACTGAGAGGCTGCCAGAAATCTTTATTTAAGAACTACTACTCATAAGATTAATAAATTCCCAGATGACTCAACACACAGTGATCTGCCAGGGTTCATTGGCACTTTTTTTTTCTGGCATAATGAAGACATCTGGAAACCCAAGCTACAGTCTATGCATAGGAATCATCCAGTGTGAGACTCTAAAATGTTAACTTCTAAGGTTGGGTATAAACAACTTGTAATGTGGATTAAAAGGAACTTTTAACTCATTATTTCTAGATCTTGACTGATTATAATTTTTCACTTGTTTTATAGCCAACAATATTTCCCTGGATTCTTAATCTTTTACCTGTATTCTTTCAACATTTATAAATGCATAATAACATTGGCTTTGACATAGTACCTTAAAATATTTTGTGTGCATCATTTTATTTGTTAGGCCAACCTGAGGGGCCATGCAGACAGGATATTATTTTTCCCATTTTGTAGGTAAGGAAGTAAAAATTTAGAGAATTAGAAACATGAACATGTTTAAGTCTTACATCCATAAAAATAAAAAGTAAAATGAAATAACTCTGTCACTCTATCCACTTCTCTTATATTGTTTTTAGGTAGAAGTTTCCTCGAGTATTCTATATTCCTGTCTCTCATTACTCATCCCTTTTCCACTTTGCAGAATGTTTCCCATGTGACTTTTTCCAGCACTGAAATGGATTTTACTAAGGTGACAAATAGCTGCCTGGTTTTCAAATAAAATAGAATTTGGGAGCCATCACCTGACTTTACCTCTTTGAAGCACTTATCACTTTTGACTGCTGTTTAATTTTTTTCCTCTTTGAATTCTGTGACTTTTAATTTTATTTTTTATTATTACTATATGTTTATGGTACATAAAAATTACATTTATCTTGGGAAATTGGTACATATATACATACTGCATCTTGAGCATTTTTACTTCCCTTTCCCCTTTGCTTGCCCTCTGTCCTTAGCCCAGACACTGTCTCCACTATTACCCAAGGTTCCTATTCTCCCCCTCTCCCTGGTCTTGTGTCTCTCCTCTCCTTACGTTTGTCTGTGTATTGCGGCAATTTTCAAGCCCACCTCTTTCATCCATAGCATTGCCTTGAGTGCTGTCTCATATATGCAACTGACTGCCTGTTGATTCTTCTTTTAGATGTTGAACAGCTATTTCATTTTTAGGTTTTTTCAAAAATTGAGCTCATCCTTTCACCTCTTTTTCTTACATTTTCTAGTTCAGCAAAACTAACATCTATCTTCTAAGTTAGACAGACCGTGACCACAGTTTTCCTTTTCCCTTGCCCTTCCTCTTGGGTTCTGTTCTGTATCGGTCCTTTCAACAAATACATATGGAGCAGCTCCATTTCCCAACATTGCTTCACCCTCCAGTTTTCAGGAAGCCTATTCCAGAGTAACATATTTTCCTAGAGTTTCTTGATTTTTGCAAAGGCTCTCTCCTCATCCTCCGGGATTCCTTCCCCACTGTCACACACTATCCTTCAAGATCCATGTGGTGTTCTTTCCTGGGGAGCACGCCCTGCGATCCAGGTGAGCTACCTCTTTTGGATATTCTTACGTCATCCGATGTACACTCCGTATCACAGTGTCTTGGAAGCAATTTTGTCCTGTGCTTTGGTAAGGTTGACTAACTGATATGATAAACAATTTCACTTCTCAGTCAACACAAACAGGTCTCTTTCTTATATACATAACAGTCCTGGGGGCATGCTCAGCAGGCGGCGTTCCCTGTGCTCCTTCCTATCTTGTGGTTCTACACCTTTGAAAGCTCAGAGTCCTCTGCATCCAGGAAGGAAAGAGGAGCCATAAAGAGAAAGTTGAACACTGAGAGGGAGGAGTTTCACTTCTGCTCACATTCTACTGGCCAGAATGATGATAGATGGGAGGTTTTATCTTTATTCTCAGGATGAAAAGAGAATGAGTTTGATGAAAAACTGTCCAGTCTCCCTTAATTGTTTGACCGTCCTCTAGACTACGCCTTCCAGGAAGACATTGAAATACATATGCATAGTAGTATTTTAGAGAGATCCTTGGAAGGACTAAACTTGTCTGAATTTGCATAGTGAATCATGGCGGGACCATGATGATTAACCAGGTGAGCCAAGTCTTAGTGATTTCAGACAAAAACCACGTGACTTCTATAAAGTAAGGTTGTTCTTTCTTGGTACTTGACTCTGTATTAAAAAAAAAATATCCAGAATATCCCGATGCCCAATGTGCACAAATATACATATGTACACACATTTCTTACAAAATACTCATCAGCAATGGTTAAATTGCTAATTAAAGAAAGTAGCTCCTTCTCTCTGGCAAGTTTTCCTCTGGCAAGTTTTCACCTTTAGCTCTATGGGAGTAGGTGCTATCTGATTCTGTCGAGGAACATTGTGCAAGTCAGCAGCACTAGAAAACAGTGCTGCTGTTTGTAATTTGTAATTTGTCACTGTTGGTCATCAGACACTAGCAAATCCCCAGAGGCCAGATTGATAGCCACCCTTTGGTAAGTTACCGCTATTATCAGGCACTTTGCAAGTGCAGTAGCCACGTGGTTACGCAGCAGGGACCCTCGAGGGAAGCCCTGACCTGCCAGCAACTCCTCCGGGCTGTGGCTGTTACTGCTCAGAACTACCATTAATGATGTTTCTCTGCTCAGATTTACTGCAAAGAGAAGACTTTTTATTTATCGATGCTTTAATAATGACTGGATTTTCTATTTACCATCGATTGTCAATTCATTAGAGCTTTTCGGTTTTTCTGACTGTGAAATCCCTCTTGCCTGTGTAATGGGAGACTATCTTAAGAATAAATGTTATTAACTACAAATTTAAGTCCTACTGAGGAAAACTTCTTTGTGGAACCATTTGTCTTGTAGTATTTCTCATATTTTTAGTACATATTTATTGAGACCTTACTAGTGGTTCACAAGTTTCCAGACACTGAGGTTAAAATGAATTAGGCATGTCATTTTCTTTTCTTCAGAAATATGCTTTCTTGGTAAAAAGAACGATGTAAGCTTAAAACAGAAGTTATTAGCATAATACATTTTATATACAATACTAAAAGCACAATTAGGAGAAAGGGATGGAGGAAAGAAATGACCAGGCACTAAGCACCTGCTTTATACTATGCTTCTTTCGGCCTAAATCATTTGTGGTAGTTAATTCATTATGTACCTCCATGAAAGTAGGTAGTAGTAACTCCCTTTTGTAAGTTCAAAACAATGAAATGGTTCATCAAGTTACACAGCCAGTGAAAGAACTAGGGCTCAAACTCAGTCCTTCGCTGTAAATTCCATGTTCTTTCAATTGCATCAGTGACAAGCGGAGCTAGTACTGCAGGGATCTGGAGGTGATGGCAGGAGTGTGCCTTGTTTCTGGGAGGATGAGCTTTTGGGGGTGTAATCCATGAGAAGCTAGAACTTGAACAAGGGAAAGGAGATAGAAGTGCATTCTATCAAAGACTGAGGCAAGAAGGTGGAAGTGCGTGATATATTGGGATGTACATGAGAGGCCCAGTTTGTCTGGAGCCAGGATGAATATGAAGTCAGAGAAATGGAACCTTGGGACAAAAGGAATGACTAGGTTGGAAGTATCCGGAATACAGTGGGCCCTTGTCTTCCGAAGTCGCTAGGTTCCCAAGGGCTGGTTGTAACTATAAATACAGTTGAGATCTGGGTGTTTACCTGGGTTCACACTACAGATAACAAGAGCCATATGAATGGCCCATTAACCTAATTAATCCAAGTTGTTTTTGTGTCAGGTAGTTGTAACTTGAGGCTCCGCTGTGGCAGAAAGGGGAGTTTTAAGTGTCACGTGGAAGAAGTGGAGAACCACTGAATGCTTAGCACAGTGCTGGAGCAGGGGTTCTGGAAGTGTGGTGATCAGAATAGGGTCAGTAACTTGGCTTGAGGAACTGTTGAAATATGTAGCCTTCAGGCCCTACTTGAAGTCCGTAAGTCAGGAAGGTTGTGAGCAGGCCCAGCAGTCTGTGTCTTCTCAAAGCCTCTGGGTGATTCTGAGGCACAGTACACTTTAAGACTAGCAATTTAGAGAGATAGTCTGTGTGTCCATATTACATGTATGGGATAAGGAAAGCCAGGACACTCCTCTAATCATTCAGAGGTACAATAATGAGATGGCACTGAGAATGGAAAAAGAGAGAAGAAGGGAGGGACGGTATGGAAAAAATCAGAACTTGAGGACTAGTTAGATTTGAAGGGATGGAAGATGGATCAAAGTTGACAAGCAAGGACCAAAAATCCATGGGGTGAATTGTATTCATTTCAGGTCAGTATTATTTTTTAAAAAAATATTTTATATAACAATAGGAGCTTGCGACTTTTTGAGAAGAGACATTTTTGGTGACCTATCTACCATTGGACAAACTTCAGCCACCTGATCAGTTTTGATGAGATGTGACCACTCTAGTATGCCTCAGTTTCCCCTGGCCTCCTTTTTCTTATTTTCCTCATTTATCTTCCTTGTTGGGTGCTGTAGACATTTGAATTTATGATCTCTCAGCTAAGGACTGGGCCTGAGGACTCAAGAATGATAATACATATGGTGGTTGAGAGAGGGAGGTGGTTTAGAGGGAGAAAGAACCAGTTTCACTGTGAAATATTTTGAGTTTGAGGTTACTGTATGATAACTTTTTAAATGTGATCTTTATATTGTAAAGAAAACTGTTCAGGATTTCCACTTCTCTGTTGGCTGTGTTTTAGTTCACCCATGGCCCATGCTTCCTTGCAGTTTCTGGGGACTTCTTTCTTCTTAGCATGAGAGCTCAAGAATGCAAAGTAATTTTTTTATTAGCTCAAGTAAAATTAAGTCACAAGGTAACTCCACTGAGGCCAAATTGCCTATTGTATCCCACTCGCCAAATATACACTTCTTCTAGTTACTTTCTCCATGGCCCAGATAATTGAACAGACTTAAGTTTTAATCAACTGAACAAAGGCTCTCATTCTATTGTGAAAATTGTATTCCTGCACTGGGTAAGAATTCACTGATGAAGAATGAATCGTTGAGAGAACATGGCTGTGTAAATATTCCCAGCTTATGTTTTGCATCACTGGGCCTTTTGTGGCAGGAAACAGTGAAGAGGGGAAGGAAGAGGAGCAATCAGTTCAGAGACGACTAAGAGCTGATGAAACATTCAGCTGGGGAGAGAGCTGAGTGAGCCCAGGTGAGGTAGCCGGAGCGTCGGAGTGGGGGAAAGCGCGACCATCTGGCGAGAGAGATGGGGAAAGTACACAAATCAATCTCTGTAATGATACTTCATTAATACAGAGTCGATAAATGGCATAATTGTAGCACTGGTTGGGCTACATCGTGAAGTTAAATAGCTTCAAAGAGGGCTCTGATTAAAGCCATTACAATTTATAAAACATTCTTCATCTCAAGAAAGCATCTTGATGAGATTTCACATGAATATTTTGTAATCAGAGGGCCAGCTTAAAACATTCAGAGCAGAGGTGAAATGTCTTAAGAAGTCTATTTTGGGTGAGTTTTGAAAAGTCAGTTTTTCTCGGGGAGCGAAAACTCTTGCCCCCATTTTTTCTCTTTTGTTTTCTAATGGAAAGAAATAATGCTGCATACTTCACATTTAGACTTGGAGTCTTAATGTTCTGGTGGTTTGGTGCTTTGGTGTGACCTTAATATAATTAGCCATTGAGCTTGATTTAAATTGTTTAAAGTATTGTTGAGAGAGAGAGAGAGAGAGAGAGAGAGAGAGAGAGAGAGACTGTGTGTGTGTGTGTGTGTGTGTGTGTGTTTCCACGCGCGCATGCGCAAACAACGGGGAGAATGTGTTCTACTGGTGAAAAACAAGGGAAATAGCCCCCTGTCCTAAAAGAGTACGCAACTGGGCCGGCCCCGGTCAGTGGGCTCTTTCTCTCTTTAGTTCGTTTTTGCCTGGTTCGCTCCGAGGCTCCTGACAGCTGCACAGTAATTAAGCGGGATAACTGTTCTCATCACTTATGCAGCTGGAGGCCCCCCGTGCTCCCCAAAGGGCCAGAGAAGATCCGGCTGAGTGCTGCAGGGTTTCTTCTCATCACCCTTTCCTTTCCTCCCTGCCCTGAGATTTGAAAGGCAGGTAGTTAGTTTGGCCTTTGTGAGAAATTCCAAAATATTCTTTAATCACTGCACTCTCCCTCTGCTTCAGAGCATGTGACGCGCTGACTGGTTCCTGGTGGAGGGAACCGAGCGGGGTACTCTGAAGCCCGGATGCCAGAGTCTGCAGGGCCCGTGTCTGCCTTCAGCCCCCTGCCGGACGTGTGGTCTTGACAAAGTGTATCGCCTCCCTGTGCCTCAGTTCAATCCGTAAAATGGGAGAAAGCCTCAAACTGCTTTCCTGACTTTGGCTGGGTATTAAATGAGATACTATTGTGGCTGGTGCATTGTAAGTTTTAAATACATGTAAAAGTCCTATTACTGTATAGTTTTATTAACTGAAGCCCTGGATATCATAATTCAATGAAAGAAGGAGAGAGGAAGGGAGGAAAAACAAAAGAGGGAGCGAGGGTCACCAGATCTTACTTTATTTAGTGTCACTATTACAGTTGGTGGGTTACAGTGGCAGCTGCCTGGTTCAGAGATGAACCCTCGCCATCATCCTGCCACACGGACCTCTGTCTCCTCAGTTCATCCAGCTCTGCTTCAGGTCTGTTTCACCTGTCTACATCCCTGTCAAGACTGTCGGTTCTGTGTGTCACACTTACGGTGCCCTGTGCTTGGCACTCAGTAGTGCTGAATGATGGGACTTGGTCCGAAGCAGCCTGTCCAGTTTGCTGCCGAGTACATTCAAGATGCCACCATGTCACATTTGCAAACATTGGGTAATAATATAGATGAGGTGACTAACCTTTCCAATTGCTACTTATCAAAAATAGAATCTCTGGAATCTGAGAGCAGACTATATAGTTATGTAAATTTTGGTAAAGTATTGCAAACTGCATATTACTACAGCACTTTGTGAGGCTGCTATAATTAATGGTCTGTTTGCATTTCTAGCATCGCTTGTCATTTTTCATCTGCTTATAACCTTGATATAAAAATTTACTCTTGGAGTTGCTGTATTTTGCATTCATAATTTTATAACATATAAGTGCTCATCTTCTGTTTTCCAGGTTTCTGATTATTGAACGCACCAGCTTAGCAATCATATCACCATGACATGTTTTTCTGAGTCTCTAGTGGTAAGAAGAAATTAATGCATTTTGAATTTAGGTTTCAGGATTATGAGAATGTTGTTTGCTTATGCAATAGCCTTTGACAAATGTCTAGTGTAGCATATGAAATGAAAATATTGTGAGTAATTTCAAGCCAACCTTTCCTATTACATATGCTTTTGTTTTTCTTTCTCTCTTTCCTTCATCATGTTAAAGATGACTGTTGAAGTTTTGTGAATTCATACAGCTACTTAACCATTTGGTTTCTTTAGTTTGCTGGAGAAGGCACCAGCCACAAGGCAGTATCAGGAGGTTTGGTCACTAACAAATATACCAGAACACAGAGTGGCATTTGGAATCAGGCGGACTGGATTCTAATGTTGTCTCTACCACTTAACTCTGGCGTTACTTTAGGCACATTACTCAATCACTCTGAGCCTATTTTGTCATCAGTGTGGGGAGAATACTATTTACTTCACCAAATTGTTGAGAGAATTAATTGAGATCAAACACCTGACACAGAAGTTGACATACTGGGAACAGTCAATGAGCTATAAGGGATGTTTTGTTTTGATCGCGGTGGCCACCCTTACTATTATTAGATAATGCAAGCACAGAGCAGATAGGCTACCAGGAACTGACATATAAAAAGTGGCTTGTGAACTCCAGTCAGAGTGAGCTCACCTCAGGCCCCCATTCTCCGCAGTCTCCCTTCATCTTTGGCCTGAAATGATGTGTCTTTTATCATCTCCTCCTCCTTTGACTTCATATTAAATGCTTGATGCTGTTCTCAAATGCTGCACTGAAGACGTGGCCGCTCAAATCAGTGACCAGTGGCCAGTTGACCAAGACACAGGGAGTGGTCTACTTTAAACAATAGGCAAACTATTTTCCACTGAAGGCTTTCATTTTTACTGTAATGTTCTTTCCTCAGCTTTTTATATGGACAACTTCCCCAGATTTCAACTGGAAAGTTCTTCTGTGCTGGGCCTTTCCTAACTCTGTCCTGAGAGTGCTTGC
>PVIC010013121.1:0-38572 GCA_004025085.1 Thryonomys swinderianus
GCTTCATGTTTCCCAAGGGCTTCTCCTGCTCTACAGCCAAGGACAGGAAGAGAGGCCAAGCAGAGCACCCCCTTCCCTGGTGACCCCGACACCCTGCAAGAGTCCTCTGGGGTTAAAGCCCCTCAGTGCAGAGCTACTGTTGGTGGGGCTTTAAATAACTCTGCAGTGAGACAACTCAACTTTGAAGAGAAGAGGGTAATAGCACCTGACAAGTTTTATTTTTACACTGCTTTGCCCATCTGCAGGTGGGGCTTACATAACTCAGGCCAGCATTTTGCTAATCTAAGGGGAAGCCTCCACAAAGTGGGAGAAAGGGAAGGAGGGCAGGGCAGAGAGTGGGAGGGAAAGAAGAAAAACTGAAATGTAGAGGGAGAGCACAGAAGGGGGAGGGGAGCTTGCAGTGGCCAGTTTAGCAAAGACTGGGACTGCCCTTAGCTGCCACCTGGCGGTCAGCAGTGTCCACTGCAGGGACACTGGGTGGTTGATCATTCCGGAAAGCATAATCCTTGGCTCACCCAGAACTCTATAAAGTGGGGCATCAAGGAGAGGTTTGCCCAGCCCTGTTGCTCCCAAAGTTCAGCACAACCAGGAGGGGTGGGCATCCTGACACAGCGCCATGGAGCACACGTGAGGCAGGTTCTCCGTCGGAGGACAGGAGAGCACAGCAGGACACTGACCTGCCCTGGGAGCCACAGGGTCTCTGCACCTGCTAATGGGCGTGCGCTTGCCCTGTGGGAGTTCAGCCCTGATGTGGTCACCCGAGCTAGGTGGGCTGCGCCCTTCTGATGGAGGAGCCCGGAGTCTGAGCTTGGCCTGGGTCTGCAGTGCCAGACGAAGTGGTCACTGGTCTTTAGGATAACAGGGGGACTGGCAGGGCCACACTTTGCCCCTGAGCCGAGAGACCTGGAGCAGAAGAGGCCCACTGAAAGGGTCACCTGTGGCCCCATGAACAAGCCCATACAGAGGGGCTCAGTCACCATTGTGGACGTGGAACCCCAACTCCAGCCCCCCATGGCGTATCAATAGCTCCTAATCACCAGGTCAATAGAAATCATCCAATCTGACGGAAAGAGAGAAAAACGATTTGTAAAAATGAAATGAAGGCAGTAACATAAGTCATTCAATGTACACGTGTTTGGAGTCCCAGAAGTAGATGAGAAAGACAGTGGGACAAAACAATTTAAAGAAACAATGGACAAAATTCTTCTGAATTTGGTGAAAACATATTTACAGATGCAAAAACCCAGCAAGTCCAAATCAAAATAAAAAGAAACTGCACCCTAATCACCTAATCAACATCAAATTCCTGAAAACCACTGATAAAAGGAAAAAAATGTTAAAGCAGTCAGATTAAAGTGAAAAATTAATAATAGAAAATAATGACAGCAGTTGTGGCTGAATTCTCATCATAATGGAACAATATTCAGAGAGTGACAGAGAGGACAAAAGCTTTCAATCCAGAATGCTAGGCCTACTAAATGTGTTTTTTAAATGAGGCAAAATAAACACAGCTTTGAATAAGTAAATATGTAATGGATTTTAATCAGAAGTCTGCACTGTTAGACATAAAAAAGGAAGTTTTCAGGCCAAAGGAAATTGATCCCAGATGAACACGAAGCACTTTGGATACAGTAAATATGTGAATAAACATAAAGGACTCTGTTTTAAAACTCTCAGTTATTTAAGAGATATATACTATTTAAAACAAACATGATAACTTTGTGTTTTGAGATTCTGATGTGTACAGACTTAAAATGTATGAGACACTGGCACAAGAAACAGGGTGGTGAATGAAACCCCATCCTGCAAGGGGCTGACGTTCTTGGTAAAGTGGCCAAATTCACTCCAAGTAGACTGTGAAAAGATGCGCATGTATTTTCTCCTTTTTTTTTTTTTTTTTTTCTTTTTTGGAGACAGGGTCTCGCTTTGTAGTTCAGGCTGGCCCTGAGCTCACTATGTAGCCCAGGAAAACCTCAAACTCAGCAATCCTCCTGTCTCTGCCTCCTAAGTGCTGGGATTACAGGCATGAGCCACCGAACCCGGGGTCGTGGTATGTGGTATTGATTGCTGGTGGGCATGAATTACCACGCCCAGTATTGTATGTGGTTACTGGGGATCCAACTCAGGACCTTGTGCTTACTAGGAAGGCACCAGAACCACTGAGCTAAATCTCCAGCCTGTGCATGTATATTCTAATTCAGTAAAATAACTGGGCAAAGAGGCAAAAGAAGAAAAGCACTAAGGGAATTAAAATATAATCAATTAGCTCTTTAGAAAGCAGGAAAGAAGGAACAGAAAATCAAAAATAGAAGGAGACAAAGGAAAGGTATGACAAAATTATATATATGAATCCAGTCCCATCAATAATTGCATTAAATAAAATGGGCTAATTCCTTTAATTAAAAGATAGGGTGACCAGAGTTTTTCAAGTAAAAAATGCTCTTATATTCTATTTATAGGACACAATGTTCTAAACAGAAAATGACATTATTTGAAGACAAAAGGATAAAAAAGACAAAAATTCTAATAGTAGGGCTGGAGATTTAGCTCAGTGGTTCCAGCGCCTGCCTCGCAAGTGCAAGGTCCTGAGTTTGATCTCCAGTAACCACATACAACAATGCTGGGTGTGGTGACTCACGCCCACTAGCAATCAATACTACATACCACAGTGCTGGGCACGCTGGCTCACGCCTGTAATCCCAGCACTCGGGAGGCAGAGACAGGAGGATTGCTGAGTTCGAGGCTTGCCTGGACTACATAGTGAGCTCAGGGCCAGCTTGAACTACAAAGTGAGACACTGTCTCAAAAAAAAAAAAAAAAAGAAATTCTAATAGTAAACACAAAAAATCCAGCATACATTCATATTAATTGTTCTTTTAATTATTAGAACACAAAACAGCTTTAGGACAAAGTGTATTACTTCAATTTGTCCATAAGACATACAAATCCTAAATGTCTATATGCCTAATGAAAGCACTTCAAAATACATGAAACTATAAATGTAAATTGAAAGAAGTATGCAAATATTCAATCATAGTTGGATATTGTGTTATGACTATCTTACTAATTGTCAGGACAGGTAGAGGAAGCAAACAGTACAGAAAAAGATCTGAGCCATGCCACCATCCACCCTACCTAATAAAATTTATAGTCCACCCAACAGCTACAGAACACACTTTCTTTTCATGTGATGGTGAGCCAAAATAAAAATTTAATAAATTTAAAAACATTTCAGTCCTATGGCGTGTTCTCTGATCACAGTGGAATTAAAAATTGGTCCCTGTGAGACACCTAGGAAAGTGTTCTGCACTGCCAGGTATGCAGTAGTTAAACAACATACTTGTGAATAGCCTGAATGAAAAACAATAATGAGAAAGAGTATAAAATGTTTCAGATTGATAGTAAACATGCAGCAAATTCTTTTTATATTCCATTTTACTTGCTGTAGAATAAAATTTCAAAACCAATCAGTGTTGCTCAGGGTCCTCCAAAGAAATGAACCTATTGGATGGATAGATTAGTTAGATAGATAGGTAGACAGACAGACTGACATGGAGACAGAACATCGATTTATGATAGACAGTCTAGAATTGGCTCACATATTAATGGAGGCTGGGAAGTCCCACTATCAGCTGTCTACTGGTTAGAGAACCAGGTACGGGTGGGGCCGCAGGTGTGGTGATTTAGTCCAAGCCTGAAGCTGTGAAAAGCACCAGCACAGGTCTGAGTGTAGGGAGAGGTGGGTGTTAGCTCAAACAGAGGGAAGAACTCACCAGATTCTCCTTCCTTCCACCTCGGGTTCTGTTCAGTCCCTTAGCCAACTAGATGATGCCCACCCAACTGGCAGAGTAGCTCTTCGTCCCTTAGCCGAGGGATTCGCATGCTCATCTCTTCCAGAGACACCCGCACTAACGGCCCTTAATCTCTAAGCAGCCCTTAATCCAGGCAAGTGGACATCATCAAATAAATACTGCAAACTTCTAAAGTCAGTGCTGTTAAGACTGTGAACAAATATAAACAAAATGAGTAGAATTAAATTAATGATAAAATAAAATGAAATAATTAAATATTTTAATATTTATAATATTAAATGAAATAATGAAAATAAAATGTAATTAATTATATAGAAAGCAGAAAAGGATAGTAAAGATTTTTTCCCATGTTGTTGGTTGTCTTTTAGCGGTGTCAGTGGTTTCTTTTGCTGTGCAAAAGCTTTTTAGGAGGATGAGGTCCCATTTGTTGATTCTTTCTGCTAGCTCTTGTGCTATAGAGGTTTTGTTCATAAGGTCTCTGCCGAAGCCAGTGTCTCCAAGAGTTCTACCTAACCTGTTTTGCAGCAGATTTATCATTTCTGTTTTAATGTTTAAGTCTCTAATCCATTATGATTTTAGTTTAGTGCACAGTGAAAGAGATAGGTCTAGCTTTAGTTTTTGGCAGGTTAAAGCCCAGTTTTTCCAGCACCATTTGTTAAAGAGGCTGTCTTTCCTCAACTGAGGCTGTTTGGCTCCTCTGTCAAAGATAAGGTGGCTTAGTGTATCTGGAGTTGTGTCTGGATCTTCTAATCTGTTCCACTGGATAAAGATGTGGGTTTTTTTTCATAAAATGGAGTATTACTCTGCCATAAAGAATGACAAGTTGCATTCATTTATGTGCAAATGGACACCTTGAGGACACACTAATAAGTGAAATAAATAGGTCACAGATATGTAAATACCGTATCTTCTCTGGTATAAGAACCTGTAGATGTAAATGAGTCTAGAATATACGATAGATTTTGTGAAATAGGAAATATTCAAAGGGAATGTGGTAGGAGAAAGTAATGAGGAGAAAGAATAAATATGAATTGGAAAGAAAAAAAGTAACATGTGTATAGAGGTTGAGAAGGGATATGAGTAAAAATGAGAATTAACTTGTGTCATATATTGGTACAGATTCCCCATTGTTCAGTGTGACTGTGAGCTATATATAAAATGTACCAATAAAGAATTCAATTTTAAAAAAGAAAATAGAAAAGGCAAACTGACCAATTCAAAATTTAATTCATTAAAAAAATAATACTATCTTGATAACACTCCTATAAGAACGAGGAAAACAAAGAGAGGGCATAACCTCCCAATGTCAGTGCTAAAAGAGATTATATAAAGACTATAGTCCTTAAAAAGAAATCAGGAGATATAATGATTTTATGATGATAAATAAGAGGAAGTAGAAAATGCACTAAAATACAATTTACAAAAGTAATCAGAGAATAAAATGGACAATCTGAATTCCAGTCCAAATTAAAGTTCATTCTATGAAATAGTTGAGCTGAGCTTTGCAAATTTTTCAAAGTGCAGAAATACAAAGTAGGGTTAAAAATTGAGCAAGATAGGGGCTGGAGGGTTAGCTCAGTGGTTCCGGCGCCTGCCTCGCAAGCGCAAAGACCTGAGTTCGATCCCCGGTTACCACATATAATGCTGGGCGTGGTGGCTCACGCCTGTCATCCCAGCACTCGGGAGGCAGAGACAGGAGGATTGCTGAGTTCGCGGCGGCTTGCCTGGGCACCATAGTGAGCTCAGGGCCAGCCTGAACTACAAAGCGAGACCCTGTCTCAAAAAAAAAAAAAAATTGAGCAAGATAAAAGATGAGAGATGTGAAAGTAAAATAGGTCATGTGGCCTTAGGTAAGATTCAGGAAGTGAGGGGAATAGCTATAAGGCACATTTTGGCACAACTAATAAAAGTTAAGCCTATGCTGTGCCTCAAATATTTCACTTGTACTAATTTTTCTGATTTTGATGAACACTGCAATTATAAAAGTGCTTGTCCTTGTTGAGAAATGCAAATATTTAGCTATAAATTGACACAATGTCTTCTGCTTTCAATCTGTTCTCGGAGCGATTTGAGGAAATATACATGCACATATGATGAAGAGAGAATTAACATTAGGCCAGAATGCTAAGACAAGTGGTGCCAGTGATCAATAGTTGCTGAATTTTCATAGAGGACGTAATGGCCATTTCTTGAAGTATTAGGACAAATTTTGTGCTTGTTTGAAATTATATCAGAATAGTAATTTACAAAAAAAAATCAAAATCAATATAGCTCTTCCTCAGATCTGCTGGCGCAGGGGCTCCAGCCATTCAGCAGCAGTGCAGGGTTGAAGTCCCCCTGAGGCAGGCTGTGTCCTGTCCTCTGAGCTGTGGGAGCCCCTGCCTGTGTGGGAGGCAGTGTGTGTATTGGGCAGCACCAGCCACTGCAGTCAGCCATATGGGAAGAGGGAGAGGGGCTGTACCCCCTCGATACCCTTGGTGCATCCTGGACTTTGGGGGAACCTAAGACCAGGCAAGTGACGTTCTCACAATGCAATTGAAACGAAAAACTGTATTCATGGTTGTTTTGTGCATCGTTCCGTGCTTCTTTCCAGACCGCCTGTTGGTAAATGTAGAAACCATGCATAGCTTACCCTGTTCAGCTGCTCTAGCGCCAGTATCACTCTTGGGAGTGGGGGCCATGGGAGAGCTTGAAACCGGGACTCTTTTTGACTGTACTGTGAAGTTGGTCCTCCGAGTGTGGCTAGCTGCCTGGATGGTGAACCACTTCATTGATGTGGGCTCAGAGAGCATCACTGTCCAATGTTGGCTCGTGGGCTCGTGTGGCCTATTCAAGGCAGAGGTGGGAGGACTTCTCCTGTCTCCTCACACTTGTGACTCCAAATCGGGATGCTGGGACACCCTTGAGGACCTGGTCTCATATCAGCATCTTGTGGATAGTGCCAACACTCTTGCACTCAGCCTGGTCTCCTTTGTACCAAAATCTTGAAACAAAGCTTGAAGTTCTCAGCAACTTGAAAGTCCATTCATCTCTGAGCGTGTTGTCATCAGGTACAGTGATTGAATCCTGACTCCCAGAAATAGGACCCAAGTGCTAACCCTCATCTCTGTGAATACAACTTCTTGCAAATAGGCTTTCTGCAGATGTAAATAAATGAGAAATCTCCAGTTCCAGTCATGGTGGGTTCAGTACTGGTGCGACACTGTTTGCTTTAGTACCCTGGTCTCCCATCTTCCCAGCGTGCACGTGTGGCCCTAGGATTGGCAGTAACTGATGGCCTCACAGAGGACAGGAAAAGGAAATCTGGGACTCAAACAGACATACGGGGACAGAGACAGAGATCAGGCTGCTGCATCCACAGGCCACGGAACACCTACCTGGAGCCCCTGAGACTGGTAGCCAAGTAAGGATCCTTCGCTGGAGCCTTCAACACCTTGATTTCAGACTTTCTGATCCTCGAATGAGAAAATGAGGGTGTGTTGTTTCAAGCCCCTCAGACTGTCATTTGCTGCTGCCACCCCAGGAGACAAATGTCCCACGGGTCACCATTCTGTGTGGCTACTTCTTTCTCCTGACAGTGAAAGATCAAGTCAGTGTTCCTTGATCCTGTGGCTTTGGAGATGTTCTTGGTCACAGCCTGGGATCATGAGATCGCAGAGCAGGTGAGCAGCCCTGGGGCCAAGTCTATTCCTAGGCATCTGGGGTCTCTGTAGGTGACAATATGGCTCCTCCCTACACCTGAGAGGGTGCTCCCCCCACCCTGGGGCATCACATTGAAGAAGAGATAGCCAATTAGTAAGCCTGGGGAGGGGGGCTGCAGCGCAGTGAAAATCAGACTCCGAATCAACTTAGGGAAGTTACTTGATCAAAATTTACATTCATAAAATGAATAACAAAAAGCTTTTACATTTTTCATTTTCAATCAATCTGCATTTGTAAACATCTTTATTCAGTTTTCACTTTGGACAGAGACATCATTTTAGATTTTTTTTTTTTTGAGACAGGGTCTCGCTTTCTAGTTCAGGCTGGCTCTGAGCTCACTATGTAGCCCAGGCAAGCCTCGAACTCAGCAATCCTCCTGCCTCTGCCTCCCGAGTGCTGGGATTACAGGCATGAGCCACCACGCCTGGCATACATCATTTTAGATTTTAATTTCTATAACTCAAAATACAAAGGATATCATTCTTGCCTCTTTTTTTGGGTCTTGGAAAAGATTGAGTGTTCCTCACTAAAAGAAAAATAAGCTTAATAAATAATAAATACAGAGCAAATTACCAATGCTTAATTTTTCATTCTCCTATGAATATTTCAGCAAATAATAGGTTCCCTTAGATTGCAATAATAGAGCCCACCAGGAGGGAGTCAGCACCAGGGCTGGGCTTCCTTCTTTCTAAGACCCTGTTGATGGCATTAGTTTAACATTAATGCAAGTGCTACTTTCCTTTTCAAGTTCATGGACGAGAGACTCTTATTCACAGTTACCTGTCTAAGCTATTTCCCAAGGCCTGGGAGAGGGTCCCTCAGAAGACATCATCAGTGATTTCAGTTCCATCCTTGGGTCTTCCTGTGAAGCTCTTGCCTCTTACGTGAGGCTCTCAGCAGGGGCCGCGCAGGCAGGAGCGCGTTCGCTGGCTGGGATATGCGCATGACTTCACGCACGCCACACTCACGCCCTCAGGCTCACACACTCTCACACACTCAGCTTTCTGTCCTCAGGAGAATAGACGGTGAAGAAGGCTTCTTGGACCGAGGGGCGTGGTCCTCCTGGGGCCCCGGGGATAGATTTTTAACCTCAGTTTCGGCTTACGCCGACGGCTTACCTTCATGGAACACTCCGCCAGCCCCTTCCTCCTTGAGCCTTTATAGTCAAAAACAACCTCAGTCAAAATATTTCCAAATTTTCTAAGACATTTGCTAACATCACTGACTGCTTGCATGACCTGTCCTACCTTTTTAAGAAGTTTAAAAATAAAAATCTCTGGACCCAAGTCAGAGGCCAGTACCTGATGCCTGTCCCTCTGCCTTCTGAGTCATTTGGGGACAGGGTTCTAGTTGGCTTTGTAGTTAGGTTTCCCTTTAAGAGGCCATCTGGGGCATCCCTGAGAGTGGGGCTCAGCCAGGGCCTCTCGTCATTTTCCAGGCAACAGCAACGACAGGAATGTCATCAGTCTAGCACGTGCGTCCTCCCAGGAAGGCCCCTCCCTTGAACTTCTCTCACGTGCTAGGACTCTGTGGGGAGCCCTTTCCTGCAGCAAGAGGGAGAACATCTCCCTAAATCACAAAGGGAAGCGAGGACTCAGGGGGAGTGCTTGTTGCCTGAGAGGCCAGGCTGGTGACCCAGACCTGGGGGTCAGGCCGGGAGTCGTCCTGGCAGAGGGTAAGGCAGCCATCTTCCCAGAGGCTGCGGTAGCCACGTGCCAGGACTCATCTCCCCAGCCTCATGCACATTCTGCCCATGAGCCTCTTTCCTTGCGATGCATCCCAGCGAGGAGCGGGAGATAAAGCCGTCCCGTGGGGTCCGATGTGGATGGATCTCAGGCAGATACCATGCGTTTGGCAAAGTACGAAGAAGGCCAAAAGAAGCGATTGCAATATGTCAGCCCCGTGCCAGTGCGCCCCAGAGGTGCCAGCACAGTTGTGGAAGGATGGGGCTCATCCCCTATCGCTACAGGCTAGATGGTGAGTGTGATATAAAAGAGATGTAACTCCCAACCTTACGTGGCGAGTTCATGTTCCACAAAATCAAAGAGTGAATTCCAAGGAACAGTGGAAATGAAGAGTGGGGAGGATTTTTTTGAGAGAGTTGGTGGGGGGGGGAACACACTCCAGAGGGGGTACGGGTGCACAAAGGCACAAGGGGCACGTGGTTGGGAGCTGGGGAACAGGGATAGGAAGTAAGAACAGCTCCTGAGAGACAGGACAGGTCCGAGTGGGGTGCTGCTGAGGTCATTTGCTGAGGGTGTTTGTAAGTCAGTAGATGGATACAACATAGGTCAAACTATAATCAACTGGTAAGTTTACAAGGAACACCTAGCTAATAATAATAATAATATTGAGTCAATATTACTAGCTATTAGTGAAGTGCAAGGACATACGGATGACATCATTAACCTTGGTCAATAATCTATAGTCTTAGTTTTGTCTTCAGTCTTAGTCTTAAGGCAAGAATGAAAGAAAAACAAGTTCTTTTCAGCCTTGGATATTTCCCCGACCTCAGATCACCTGCCCCTCTTCCCTGAAGGGGTAACTCCTTGTTATGGTACAGATAAAACTGACAACTATATCCTATAAAATAATTTGTGTTTACTTATTTTTTTCAGTACCAGGGATCGAACTCAGGACCTTGTCCTTACCACACATGGTGGTAAGGCGCAGTGCTGCTGATCTATAGCCTTAGTCCCAAATAAAATTTATGACACTCTGTTCTCATAGGATTCATAAAACATCGTCTTCTTTCAAGGATACGTTACAAAACTGTCCGTCCTTGTCCCGTTTCTGTAAACTCCTTGCTTCACCACTAGCGAGACCAACCCCTTTGGCCAAATGTATAAAAGCTGCAATGCTTCTTTATTCAACGCTCTCCTTTGAACAGGAGTCTGTTGAGCCGATGCTCACCTAAAATGAAGTCCTCTTGATTCCCACTGGCCTCTCCTGTTTCTTGGATTTCTGCAGCAGTCTCAGTAGTCTCGGGAGGTGAGAGAGAATGACCCGTTTCTAGTGAGATGCTGGCCTATTTCTACAGGAAGTCCCAAAAGGGTGTTACCAGTTACAGTACCACCCCCTGCTTCCATTTATCTCTTAGGGAAGAATGTAAATCTGGCCATCGTGGCTTTAATCTCAAGGTCTTGCCTTCTGCAGACATCCCTCCAGCTACTCTGGATGTCCTTCCATCTTCTGCACTGACCCCTTCGAGTGCCCAGCCCAGTCCGATCGCCCCTTAATCTCTGTCTAATTTAGCTGCCTAGAGATGTGGACAGGAAAAAGATACCTTGAATGATGGCACAGGAGACAGGAAGAGCATGCCAGCCAGCCACACACCCTCCACCCACAGAGCCTTTGCTTACACGGATCCTGAGCCTGGACCCTCTGGATCGCGGCCTCAGCTAGACCATACGGCATCTCAGCAGGGAGGTTCCAGCCGCCATGTCTATTCACGTGTCAACAGTGGAAACACCTCATCTCCTAACTCCATTGTGGCCGGGCCTGACTCTCGGGGACAGCCTCTCCCCCTTTAGAAAGGGGCTCTCCTTGACAAAACTCCCACTCTGAATTTGACTGACTCAGAAGGGGGCTAGAAGGCTGGGGACATCCCTTTCTGGTACTGATGGGGATGTCGGGTAGAAGGGCCCAGGCTTCCTTCTGGTTTGGTGGTAAGAGTCTTTCCAGAAACAGACTCTGGAGAGAAGTTAGAGGAAAAGACACCAGCGCATTACTGAAGGAGGCCAAGGCCATGTCCATGCCATCATCCTATGTCTCGGACTGAGAGGGGGTGCTGACAGTCATGACATAGTCACAGAGAGCACTATAGGAACGAGAGATGCAAAACCCTGGGCTTTTTGCCTGCTACTCATTAAACCATGATTCACATTTTTTTTTCTGAAACAGTCAGGAGCTTAAAAGCCACTTTGGCTAGAGACTGCCACTCTTCAGTTGGCCCCACAGACGCCCAACAGGGGACTAAAGCAGGACGAAGCTCGATCTTTTTGTAGCCCTTATTACTGGAAACCTTGGATTGTATCTCTTCTCAGCTCTGCACACAGGCACATCCAGGGAGTATCTAGGAGTTGGCAAAATGGGGTGGATTAGCCCAGAATTTATGTGATCTCACCCCCCTTCAAGAACAAGGATGCAAAGGTAAGGGACTGATGCAGACCCCCAGACGCCCTCAGCCCTTGATCACCTGTATTCCAGGAGAAGCTGGGCCGCACGTGACCAAAGCCACCATGAACAGTCATTTCTTAGAAACAGAACCACTCCTCAAACCAGGAGGACTCCAGGGCTGCAATTCAGGATCGAGAAAATGAGCAGCCAGACCCCCCAGCCCCGCTGACCCTGAAAAGCCAGTCTCCCACCTATGCGGACCCCTTAAATCAGAGAGCATCCTTCCAGCCACTCATACTGGAGTACTTTCCTATTTTTCTTACTCTCCGTTGTAAAGGGCCAGTCTGATGTTTGCCAGCTTAAGCCCTTTACCATTTTCTCTTAATTTCTAATGAAAGCGTTTCCCTCTATGTTTGTACTTTGCCTTTGATTTCCATTATTGCTAAAAGCAAAGACCCATCCTAGCTGGCAGCAATGTGAGGATTTGAGTGGAAGATCACAGGGGGCAGAGCGCTGACCCAGGGGACTTCAGCAGGCCGGACAAACCCAGCCAGGAGACACCAGGTTGGAGAGGCATTTTTTGTGACCCCCTATTGGAATGCTGGAGCCCCCTACTGGAGGTGGTTTCTAAATTCTTTCTGTCTTGAGCAAAGAACTGATTGAGAGGAGCACAAATGGTAGCAAAGTGGTATTAGAGGTAAGAAAGAAGCAGGCTCCGCAGAGCAAGTTTGGGCTAAGTAAGAGCCGGAAAAGACATGCATCGTCCAACGTGAGGGTTAGCGTTATCCATCCAAAAGAAAACACCATGGCAGAAACTCAGTGTAGACGGCGCTTTCTGTATCACCCACTCCTCAGGCTGATGTCAGGGACTAGACCACCCTGTAGAACCCAGCTCGAGTCCTCGTGAAATTCCACGTGCAGAACTTTGGAGAATGTTCTGGGATTTTATAACCTACATCTCCAGCCAGCTTTTCTCTGCCCTAATCTCTTGTCTCATTTCCAGAAGGTCCCAGAGGCCAGGCCACATTGGCTTTCCTCCCTCTCTTGCAGGTATATGTTACAGACCGCGGCCGTGTCCCCCCCACGATGCCTACCCAGCGTGGCCATCCCTGAGGTACCCCTAGGCTGCTCTGACACCCACCTGCTTGCCCCTCTCAGTCACGAGACCAGCAGCAGCTCCAGACCAAAGAGTCGCTACAGCCTTCCTAGTCACAGCCAGCAGCACCTACCATGCTGCTCACTGGCTGTGTGAGACACGCTCTGCCCCCTCGGGGGCTCGCAGCACTGCAAGGCATCCGCCGTGAGGCTGGCCACCGCCCCCTGGAGGAGCAGCCAGAATTCCCAGGAACGGACTCGGACACATGACCCAGGCGCAAGGGACCCATGACTTGGCTGATTACCCAGCGAGTCTTGGCTAGGCCTCAGGGCTCCCGCGTCAGCGAGATGCCAACTGGGTGTGTTCATGTACACAGGCAGGGCTGGGAAGCACCGTGTGCGTGCATGGATATATTTGTCAAATGAGCCAAAGAACACAGGAGGAAAGCACTCATCCAGGAGCAGGGATCCAGGCCCCATGGAGGCTGGCAACGGTGCCTCCCGCAGGACAAAGGCTGAGCCAAAAGAAGGAACGCTGGCCAAGTCCAGACCTCCATGGAGGCCTTCCCTGCCCTCGGCTGCTGAAGAAGACCAGACAGCCCAGGGACCTGAGACTGCAAGAGGCAACCCGTGCCACTCACAGCCTCGGGACACACGTAAGCCTCAGCAGTCAGCCAGTTTCTGGGCACGTGACTATTTAAGTAGTATGCTGGGTGGGCCCTGGAGGCAGTTTGGGGTATTTTCTTCTTCCCATTGCTCCCCCACCTGCAGCTGCCCGCGGGAAGCCACACGGATAAACCCCAACAAGGGTCCCCTAAAGGTATGCCGGGGCTCAGGAGTATGAACACTGCATTTGCTTAGTTTCCAAACGGCCTTAGCAGGGCTCGATGGCAGCAGGTGCCCAAGATCCCTTGACCCGGAGATCCTGTCCTAGAGGGCGGCAGCATGGCACAGGCCGGCACATCCACACTGTGAGGCGGTGAGGTCACACCGGCCTGTGTGGCACCCGGCCCAGTTTAGTCTCTGGCTTTGGTTGCTAGACTTGTGACATTTTTCTCTCAAATCAGTACATCCTGTCACAGCTGACTGATCCTGCATTTAAACAGTTGCCTGCTGTGCCTTGGTGCTCAGAGAATAACAGGAAGTGCCCTCAATACCCAGGCTGTTAGCAGGAGGGAAAGAAAGGGGCCCTGCAGAAGAAGACACCTAAAAATAGTGCAATCTACACCTCCCCCGAGCAGCCCGCAGAGGGCTGTGTCACCCTGGATCCAGGAAGGGCAGTGGCCACGGACGCCATGCTGACGCGCGGGATGCCGAGAGCAATCAGATGCTGAGATCAACGAAGCGGCCCATGCAGTGGCCTCTGTGGCCTCTGTGGTCAGGAGCGCTGTGTCAGAGCCCAAGAGGCAAACCCAGAGGTCGGGGCACCAAACTGTCCATTCTCTAAGCACCTGCCATATGCCAGGCCCTGTGCTCCCACTCAGTCCGTACGCACCATATACCGGTCTCTCAGCCTTCAACGTAGAGGGGTCTCTGGACCACAGCCCCCGAGGCCAGTGAAGTCCCCAGCCACACCGCTCAGTGCGGATGGTTAAGCGACCTTCAATCGCTCGCCAAGTCACCCACGGGGGCCTAAGCCTTTCCGCTGCTCTGCTGCCAGATACGGGGAGCTGTTTCCTACAGTTCTACGAGACGGATGGAGGCTCATAGCCTCCTGGGGGGTGGAAATTCAGGGCTGACAGCAGACGGGGAGGCGGTGACAATGACCCCTGAGGCACCCTCCGGGCAGTAGCAAGGTCCTCCTGTTCACTTTCTCTAAGGCCACAGCACCTTCACGCAAGCTCCCTGAACCAGCAGCTATGGGCACTGCCGGCCCCATCATGGTGCCTGTTCCTGGTTCCACGGGGACCCAAGAGGGAGGCCCTCAGAGGATCCCACAGGCTCAGGCCAGACAACTTGGCCTCACACACTCCCCAGAAAGGCCTCAAGACCCCCCAGAACCGTGACACGGGCCGCAGCGGGAGAGGGCCTGGGTGTGCCCGGCTCCTGTTAGACAGAAAGGCCACGGGACACCGGTTAACTGCCGCAGAGACCGATTGTGTTTGGTCCGCAGGGCACAGAGGCTTCGGTAACCCTGGACTCAACTCTGAGCACGACAAAGACAGCTGGAGTTACAGCGAAAAGTGGAGTGAGGATCTTTCTGTGAGGCTGGAAAATGGTTGAGAGGAATCATGAAGAGTAGGAGGTTCTTGCTGACCAAGGACTTGGACATTAAGCGTCAGGGAGTCTCAGGAAAGGGACGTAGCAAGATGCTTACTATAAGTACAAAAGGCAGACTAAGGACAGGGCCCAAGGTCAAGGTCAGTGAGGAGAGGGCTCGGAAGAACCGGTCCAAAGTTCAGTGAAACTTTGTCACGTCTTCCAGGAGCATGGGGCAGAGGTAGGACAGCCCAGCTGAGATTCCCTGGAGAGGCCAGCTGGGGCTGTGGCTCAAGGTTCTGTAAATCCCTCTGGCCTTTGCCCAGGACATGGACCCCGGCAGGGGAGAGACATTTCAACATTTAACCTGGGCACTGTGGGAGGAGCAGACTGCATGGGCGGGACAGACAGGAGGGGCTTTGTCGGACAGAGATAGGGGGCGACTCAGCGATGTGCTGAGCCCTGCAAGGAGGAACTTATTTCCCATGGAAACGGAAGGGTTGGGCTGACTCCAGGTGGGGGCTCATCCTCAGCAAGGCCCGGGGGGAGCCTTCTTGAACAATAACAGTTAGATCCCGTAGCTATCCCACAGCCTTCACTACTTGTTACGGGTTTTGATAGTAGAGCAAACCTGGTATATCATGAACATATTTCACACATAGGAGCATCTACTTTCGCTCCTGAGGAGGGGGCAGAGCGGGAACCAGTCTACAGAATGGCACCAAAGAAGTCATTCAGCGTCGCCCAGCAGGGAGCACTGAAGTGAGAGGGGCTCCGCTGGGTTCCCACATCTACTCACAGAGTTGGGTAACCCCCGTGCTGACACTAAGTACAGCCCCGAGGAATGTGCAAACATCAGCTCGTGCCACCGCCTGGCCTGCCAGCTCCTAGGCAGCAAGTAGGGGCGGCTCTGCCAGACCCCCCTTGCAGTCCTGAGCACCAGTTCTGCCCCAGTCAGCTAGCCCTGGGCCAGCCCGAGCCCCCAGCCACCCTGCCCGCATCTCTGGCCAAGGATGGCCAGCCTGAAACTCGCCTCAGCTACCACCCTCAGGAGTCCTGGATTGAAACTCTGCATTACCCCCATTTTACCTCTGGCTTTGGGCAAGCCTGGAATTCAACTCTCTCCAGGAGGAAGAGAGGAAGTAACATTTGCCAGCTCACACTCTGCTGTGAGAACTGAGATGTGGTCCTCAGGGCTGGCACCCAGTCAGTTCCCAGGAAGTGCTAGGCTTCGGGGCTCTGATTACCAGGCCAGTGAAAAAGCTGTACTTTCCAAAGAAACTGTCCTAGAAAACTAAAGAGGATCATCCACAAGCACAGGGCCTTCCGTGGTCAGGCCCTGGCACGATCCCAGCCTTCTGTCTTATCCTCTCCTTGGGGTCTTTGGCCACAGACTCGCTAATCTCCATCTTGACAGCTGCACTCTGATTAGCCAGGCTTCTCTAGAGTCCACAGTGTTTCTTCTTGTTGACTCAGAAACATCGATAAGAAGATTGGTGTTTTTTCAAATGTTATCCACTACAAATATTTCCTCAGTTATTCTCCTGTCTTTCTCTTGGCTCGTGGAAAGTTAAGTCTTCACAGTTCATGCCACTGGGTCTGTCAGTCTTTCTCAGTTTCAAATCATACTTAACCCATCATGTCCTAGATGAGTAATATTTATGATCCTCCTGCTGTCTTTGGAAGGGTTCAGATTCGTTTTGCTTTTCTATTTAGCCTGTTGATTTCTCCAGAGTTTATTTGGTAGAAGAATGAAGTTGAGTCTAAGCTCTTCAGTTCCCATCCACCATTGCAGACTCTGGGACACTGTGGGGTCACAGTGGGGCCACCATGAGTGGCCCAAGTCACCATCTGTCTTTTGGCCTGGTCTAAACTCCAGCCATTCTGCTCTTCTGGGCAGGATGGGACAGTTCTAATTTCCTGAGCTCATGAAATGCCCATCACTAGATAGGACTAGTCTATCCTCATATTTGCTACAGAAGTTTTTGAATTTATAAATATTTGTTTCTCAAAATAAAAGTGAGAATGAGGTCGCTTGTTTCTCACACACATATTTACATGCTTACACATATGGAGCTTATTTGGAATCATACCATATAACTAGGTACACTTAGGAAAAATCTTTGTAATTAGATTTTGTACTCGAGAACATGAGTATTTCTGTGTTTTCTGGTGTCTTTTTCTAATATTCTGTACCATTGAATGTTTTCATTGGAGATATCTTTCCTACTTCTTGTTAAATTATTCCTGGGCACCTTCTCTATACTGTCATTGTGAACAGAGTCATTCCTCACTTTTATTCTGACTAGGCCTTGTTATACAGGAAGTCTATGGGTTGTCATAATTAATTTTGCACCTGATGTATATCATCTTCTGATTTGGAATAATGTTCCTGGGGTTTTGGAGTTTATAATCACAGCCTCCAGAAATGACAGAAGTTTACCTCTTCTTTTCTCATGTTCATACTTCTGATTCCTTCTGCCATCAAATTGCATGGAGGTGATATGAAACATTGGGATTGTGTCTCTGACCCACTGAGAATGGCTATACTGTTCCACATAAAGTGGTACCTTGGAACAGCTAACTTCTTCCTAATTTATTTAGGACTTTTAATCAAGACTGAATGCTGGATTTTAACAAATGCCCTGTAGGCACTTACAGAATAATAACATTTTCCCCCATTAAGTTAGTAACAAGCTGAATTAGAATAATAAATTTCTTAGTGTTAAATCATTGACTTCCCAGATTTATCCCATCTGGTCACAGTGTATTGCTCCTTTTTATGTACTGCTAGATTTTACTGGCTGATATTTTATTTAAGATTTTTAAATCAATATTCTCAAGCAAGACTGGTTTGTGGTTTTTGTTTCTACAGTACTCCCTGTCAAGTTGAATATCAATTGGTATTCTGCCTTCAAAAATTACTTTTGAAGATTTCCTTCTTTTTCTAGGTTCTGGAACAGAGTCACCTTTTCTTAAATTTTTGTCACACTTTCCCTATGCAACTGTCAAGGATGATTTTCTGGGCAGGACGTTCCCTCTTCCTTCCGCAAAGCCTGGCAGGCTGAGGGTCCTTATCCTCTCCTGTGGAGCTGTCAGGGTTCCTGTTTTCCTAGAAAAGTGTCCAGAAGAGCAAAGCTCTCTCATGACCCTTAATGGTAAAGGTGTGTTGGGTCTCACGTTCGCACTTTCTCTGTTTTCCTTGATTAACGACAGCCTAATCAGGTGTCAGACTTATTTATGCTAAGTCTTCTGTTTCTAATCTTCTGTTATTATCTTTTATTGCTCATATTTTTGCAGTGTTGGGGATAAAACCCAGGGTCTCACATATGCTATAGGCAGTTTCTATACCACCAAGCCACCTCTACAGACCCTCCATTGTTATCTTCTAATCCTTCCTTGTGATTTTCTTAGGCTAATATTATTCTTTTCTGAAACTTGAATTGGATACTTAAATATTATGTTTGGCTTGTGATCACAAGGATTTGTTTTCTTCCAGTGCTCTCCTTGGTAGTGGCTTGATATAACTTCTCTTCTTTTTATTTTTGAGATATACTCTGTTGAAACATTTGGGAGTACATTATTGTTTTGGGTTTGTTCTTGAATCTAGGAGTTAAGCATTTTATTCAGATAATTTAGCTGTTGCATCTCTAGTTTTACAGGGGTAATTTGTGGTATTATTATCATAGACTGCAGCCTGTACTATTTCTACTTTGGAGACTGTAATGAGAGGTTTTTGTATCTTAATTTGTGATCAAGAATTGAGTGATCTCCAGGGATGTCACTCAGTGGTTCCATGCCTACTTGGCACTTGCTGGGTATGTGCTCATTGGTCTCAAGGTCTTCAGATCAATCTCTGGGACTGAAAAAAAAAAAGAATTGATTGATACATAGGCACCAGAAAAGGTTTATTTTGTATGTTCAGCAAGAAATATAGATTAAAAATTTCCCTTTTGTCTACTTGATTTATTATTAGTTTGAGGTAGAATTGAAATCTCTTGTTATTTTTGTATTTATTATTATTTTTTAAACTGATACCAGGACAAAGCCAGTTTTGTCTCTTTCTGCCTCTCTCGCCTTGCTTGCTCTATTGATCTTACCCTTTTCATGTTCGTTTTTTATGTTTGGCCTTTCAGGGTCACTTAATTGTGCCTCTTTCAACACCAAATAACTGGTGTATTTTTCATTCTAATTTTAGAATTTTTTTCGTTCATTACAACATTCAAACCTTTTACATTTCCTAATATAACACTGGTTTTAGATTTTACACATTTACATTCCTTTGTATCCTATTTTATTTATAGTTTATTCTTTTTTTTTTTTTTTGGAGACAGGTTCTCATTTTGTAGTTCAGACTGGCCCTGAGCTCACTATGTAGTCTAGGCAAGCCTTGAGCTCAGCAATCCTCCTGCCTCTGCCTCCTGAGTGCTGGGATTATAGGCATGAATCACCATATCTGGCATTTATGTATGTGGCACTGATTGCTGGTGGGCATGAGTCACCACTCCTGGTATTGTTGTATGAGGTTACCAGGGATCAAACCAGGGACCCTGCGCTTGCTAGGCAGGCACTGAAACCACTGAACTAAATCTCTGGCCCTCATTTTAAAATTTTACTTCGCACTATCTGTCTTTATTGGCCTTATCTTTTTCTTGCACCAAATGATCTATTATTTGTCTTTCTGCAGAGCTATGGCTCTGTAACTGCCCTCACTTCCTGGGGAGATGACAGGAAGCCCAGGATGGGATAGTTCCTCTTCCCCAATGGCCATTCCAGCAGCCTAGTGGCTGCCATCATTTTGGACTCATGACCAGAGAGACTTGTGGAGGAAATAAAAGGAAGAGAAATTTTATACAGGACCTCCCTGGAGTCTGCGGCAGGACCTACAGGACTTCCACTACCACAGCTTTTTTTAAAAAATAAATAGCTACAGGAAAAAAATCACAGTGAAATCGCTAACCTGCCTGATACAGTAATTGAATCCAGAAGTATCTCAAAACACAAAATGAGCATGAGGGAGGCAAACTACAAACACAGAGAAAATGAACTGCTCTCGGATAAGGATTTTCCACAGTTTTATGGGGATAATTGGAAAACTAAGATATGCTGAAGTTTCTGAAAAATCAAGATGACCAAAAGTGACATGCAGACAGTCCAATACCTGTAGCTAAATTAGGATGTAGTCAGAGTGAGGCAGGAGATTAGAGTGTGGCCAGCCGGCTGGACAAGGGAGAGTACCTGTCAATCACGGTGATCCAGGACCTAAGTGCGGTATAGTTTCTTAGTCCTGCACCTGGGACCAATCAGAAAGTGCTATCTTCAATCCTCTTGGCAGGAAACTGACAGATTTATGGTATGGCCGCCTAGATCTGATGTCAGCCTAAGAAATGGAGGGGCCAAAGCATGGCGGCCATTAATCATTTCTGCCGTTGTAAGCTATTTCAGTGGCCAGCTTTCACCCTGCAGCCTGTACTTCTTTTCCTATTTTAATTGGCCCTGACTTGCTTTGCAGAACTAACTTCTTTTCTTACATTTAATAAATGCAGAACCTCAATGCATAAGTTTTCCACTGTTTCTGTCCAAATTCTTTGTTCAGGAGAAGAACCTGGAAAGAATCTCTAGATTCTGACACCCCAGAATCCTAGTATCAAGACCCTAAACTAAAAACACTTGGGGTGAATGCGCTGAACAAGCTGCTCCAGAACATCCTAAGCCGCCGAGCCACGCGTTCCAGAGGGCTGCCTGCTGCATTCAGCTGAGGCTTCGCTTTGCTCCTCTCCTTCTCTCCACCCTATCTGCCATGTCAGGGGTGGAGAAGGTGAGGGAAAAAGTGGGTCTCAGCTACTCATTGGACTTCAGGACGTTTACAAAGGCTTCCATTCCAAATACAACGTTCACCTCTCCCTCTCCAAGGCATCTTGACCTCCATACTTCATAGATTTTCCCCTTTGCTGCAGCGAAGCAATGCTAGTGTCTTATCAGAGAGTACTTCTCGGGAGTCCCTGGAGATCCAGGGCAGGAAGGAGAGCGGCCAGGGACTTAGGCTACGGGAAGGATGTGACTGAGGGTTAACGAAACCAGGTTGCGTGAGCCAGTACTGGGAAGCCAGGGACCTCACGCGTGGCCCCTCAGGCTTCCCCGTGGGTCTCAGCTGAGGGATTCGCAGTGCTTCTACCGGGGTCAGCGGACCGTGGGACCTGCCCACACACTCGGGGCCCCTTCTGTTCACTCACATCGCCTTTGTCTTGCGCTTTCATTGCAGTAGTAACTTGAATAACCAAACCCCAACACAGGGAGCAGTCTGGGTGCACCTGTAGCATGTGTTCCCTTCGGACCACATCAGACACTCATTTGATTTTGTAAGATAACCACAGACAGGGGCCAGACACAGACACTGCTGGTCTGAATGAGCCACCTGCCACCTTAGAGAAGCCGGGTTTCATTCTGTTTAGGTCATGAGCAGTGCCCCCAAGAACATGTCAGCAGGTCACAGAGAACACATCAGCAAGCTACAAGCCCACCATTTCTCTGACCCCTCTGAAGTCCACCTCTGAAATGCTGTAAGAAAGCCTCTTAGCCCATCAGAGACTACTTCTGGCTTTGGCTCACAGAGAGAGGGCCCTCTCAGGTTTAATAAGAAACCTTCTTGGACTGTTGAGTTTGCAACCTTTCTTTCCCACTCAGCAACAACAGACAGCAGACGAAACAACACCTCCTCACCTCCCGAGGTGCAGACAGCGAGAGCATGGCGCAGAGGGCTCCCCACAGGAATGGGCAGAGTGGGGACCGTCCTTGGTCTCCCGGGCCGTGGATGATCTCTGAGAGCTGCTCCAGGATCCTCGCAACTCCTCAGGCAGCGCTGTGATTTGGACAAACCAGCACTTTTACAGGAAGCTCTACCCTCCAGGCAACACCTCTCTGAGTGACCGAGACCAGGGCGGGTGGCTCTGGGAAGGCTGGAATCAACCGGACGGGACATGAGGCTACTGTTGCTGTGAAAGAATGGCTCGTATCCTGAGATGCTGGGAGTCACAGTGTTGCCACATTTTCCAAAATTCGCGGAAGGGTAACACCAAGACCTGTGTCTTCTACTGCCTATAAATTACACCACAATAAAACAACAAAGGAGCAAAGAGATCGCAAGGGCTGCAAGCCCATTGCAGGCATGGCTGGAGTCAAGGCAAGAGCACTGCACAAGACAGAGGGCAACATGTAATGATGACAGGGTTACAACCCACGGTGAAAGGCTAGTGGCTGTAAAGAACAAATCACATCCACTGAAAGCAGTAACACCAATGGGTGGGCAAGGAGCACCGGATAGAAAGTCATTAATGGATAAAAATTCGGGGAGGAGGCAGAGTCCTAAACAGGATAATCAATAATGCGGTTCTAATTGACATTTATGAAATGTTTTCCAAGTGCCCATGGGACAACTTGATTGTACATCTTGGCCCAAAAAGCTGCACTAATTCCCAGAATCACTGTGGCTCACAGAAACAGCCAGAGATTAAATCAACCAGGAAACCAGAAGGCCACCCATCTGGCCATTTTTAACTTCTCTGACTAGTGAGCAGAAGAGACATAAACTCTTGGAAGGAAGTCCAAGATTTGGAAAGAAAACTAATGGCATTGTGATGCTTAGCACCACGCTGAGAATCACCTGCCTGTCTGAGAAGCCTCCTTGACTCATTATTTATAACCTGAAACCACCTTGTACAACTTATGACATCGGTCACCTAGTAGGAAGGGGAGGATGCCCGGGCTTACTGCAGCCTGGTGAAAAAGGTGGTTCACAGTGGTGCCTGTACTGTCCTGTGGAGTGCAGGCGGGTCTGGATTCCATTATCTGTTCTCCATTGATTTCTAATTCCTCACATCCTCTTAAAGTCCATCCACCAACCTGTTGGATACTTCACTGATGAGTTAAGAAAACTTTGCCATTTGCTCTGCAGCCACAGCATTGACATAAAAACGTATTAACCACCTAGAAGTGCTTTCCCAGTACACTTCAGAAACTACTGGGTACAGCCAGAAATGCTCTCATGAAAACTCACAGTTTTATATACCTAACAAGAAGAAGCAAAAACAGTTGAGTTAATGAGACAGTGGTCATAGGTACAGAGGAAATAAAAACAACCATAAAAGACTACCATGTTTAATTCTATGCATATTAAAATCTGGATGAAATGAATACTTTTCGAGGAGACTATTACCAACTCGATTGAAAAAGATACAAATTTCCATAGAAGAAATAAATTGTCAAAGAGCTACAATAATTACACACACACACACACACACACACATCAGGGAAGGAAAACTTTCCCTCTGCCTTCTTAGGTTCTTTCTTGGGGGCCTCTGAATTAAATTGACAAAAGGAAGACTAGCAAGAGAGAAGATAAAGCTTATTCAAATACATACTCAGAAGCTCACACTCCAAAAAAAGCAGCTCAAAGAATCTGTTACATATGGGACTTTTACTCCAACTCAGTAAGGGAAGGGAGCTGGGATTCTAAGGGACAATAAAGTGGTGGTAAATGACTGAGAAATGTACCGGGGAAACGAATGAAAGGCAAACTTGGTTTGGTAAGATCTCTCTGTGCAAGTTCTCATCTCAGTGCTAACTTTGTATTGCAGATGACTGATCATTCCTCCTTTAAAGCAGGCCCATAGCTGTTGAATCCTTAGGAAGGTTCTGCTCTCTATGCACTTGAGACAAACACAGAGAAAGTCTCTTCCTGAACTGTTGACTCCCAGAGGCCATGAGCTTGTGCCACAGCAGCACATTCTGGGCCTTTCATCCTCGTGCACACACATAGACATGTGCCCTCATGCCTATACCCAGGCACAATACACACACATACACAGATATACATATATCCATAAACACACACACACAGACATGTGCAAACATGCACATGAGCATGCCTGCACATATTCAGGTACAAACACTCAAGGCACATACTTACATATATAGACCTACTTGTTCCAGACAAAGAAAAGAAAGTCCAATTTTACAAGATCAGCAAATCTTCAAGGAACACATAACCATAATACTTTAAAGCCAGTGCAAGAGACAGAAGAGAAGAACATGCTTGCAGAGTCTTTGTTTGAAAAGAAACTGTAAAACAACCTTACTTGCCTACATCGAGGGATAATTCTAAGTAAAATGTTAGCAAACAGAAGCACATGGAAAGAAAGCAAGTGAGAAACCACAGGATCCTCACGGTCAGGAGCCTCCCATCGGAAAGATGTCAGTTTCCGTTAAACTTGTCTATACTTTGAATACAATCCAGTGAAAGCGATTTTATTTTTTGGTTTTGTGTATTTTTAATGACATGAGATGATTCAGCATTTACACAGAAATAAACCTGCAAACGCAGACTTGAAAGTTGTTAAAACCGGGGATGGTTGAGAAGAGGGCCTCGGAGTAGCAGGTGTTGAGACATATTGTGAACGGAACGACGAAAGCATGCGTGAGGCCCCGCACAGGCAGAGACATGAGGCGGAAACAGGAACCAGACGCAGGCCTGAGCGTGTGGGAGAGAAGGGCCGGCGCGGCTCACTGCTCATCTCCCGAACGAACTCATTCTTTGAAGACTTCAACAGGAGCAAAGGAAGCCGGAGGCTCCCGGAAGACAGCACGGGGCCATCATTTGTTTGTGATCTTGGTATCTGTTAGGTCTTTCTGAGGAGACCTAGAAACAGCTCAATAAATTCAACTGCATTTAATTCAAATGACTCTGACAAAAACCAGAATAAGCAGAATCAAAGAAAATAACAAAGTACGAAAAATGCTTTAAATTCAGATCACCAAGTGGCAATTTCCTTAATGTCGGTTCATAAAGAGTGTGATGACCAGCAAACAACAAAGGAAATAAACCTCCCTAAAAGACGCTGAGGTGAACTCAATCCTATAATAAACACAGGTTAAAATGACGGTGAGGACACGTGTGCTCACAACACACTGGCGAGGCTCAATGAGCTTGACCATAACCTGTATGGACAGACTATGAAGAAATCAGCGTGCCTGTTCCTTGTCGGGGAAATAGATCAGTGCGGCACCTCTGGAGAGAAGCTTAGCGATGTTTAGATGCACTGTAGCCTTTGGTGCTGTGATCCCACGTGTAGAATCAATGACAGACGGACACAGGTGATCAGAACACACCACTTTGGCCTAAGGATTCTTTTGAGCTGAAGGCAACTGGGAAACAGATGCACAGGAAGTTCTCTTCTCTCTAAGAGCAGGGCACAAATCTCCCTTGGCCACAGTCATCTGCTTCTAGAAGCCCAAGCTCTTTTCATGTTTCTATAAATTTATCAGGTTTTGTTAAATTAGCTTATAAGCTCTCAGATCCACCTAACTGATAGTTTTTCTTATTCCCTTCCTTTTGTGCGAGTCCTCTAACTACAAAGAAAAATGAAAACACTGACACCAAATAAAATTTGTAGCCTGTTAATCTGTCATTTGGGAGCTTAATTTGCAGGGTCCCAAATACAAAACCTAAAATGATAGAGGAGAATGTTTTCTACTTTCTTAAACTAGGAGATAGGGAGGTATCAGTGGTTCTCCACAAGCACAGTTCTGCCCCTACCAAAGGATCTCGGCAGTGTCTGGATACGGCTCGTGAACACCGTAGGAGGCCGATAGCCCTGGAGTGCACCGGGCGAAGGCCGGGGATGCTGTTCAACACGGAACAGTTCCCCACACCAAGAATGATCCAGCTCAAAAGGTCAACAATGCTGAGACTGAGAAACACTGGTTTAAGGTGGTCCATTGCTTTAGTCACACATATAGGCCTCATATAGATATTTTTGAGTGACCGGATGGACAATAAGGTGAAAAAAGTGATTCAAAACAGTGTAAAAAGTATTAGCATTTCTGTGAGCAAAAACAGAGTGTAACATCACCCCGACAGAACACGGTCCACAGAAACACCAGATGAAGTTTGCAGATTTATAAAAATGCAAAGCCACAGGAGACCTGCACTCCAGGTAAACAAGAGTAAGTCTCTCGGCATTCCCTCACAACCTTTCATGGTTGGACAGTGCTGAACGGGTGCATTAGCTGACACTCACAGTGAATAGCTGCTCCGTTATCCACCTGGCTGACTGAAGAGGAGGTGAGGTGGACAGGAGCACTGGGAGGGTCTCTGGCTTTTTGAACACACTCTTTGTAGAGCTGTACATACTACCAAACAAGGGTTGGGCAGGGGGACAGGGGCTACTGATGGAGAAAGACACAGGGGGAAAGACACCTGGGGGAAATTCAGAAGGGAGCAGACGTCGGCCTGATCATTTCTGTGTGATACTGAGGAAGCTCACAATGCTCAGGGTGCTCAGATTGCTGGTGCACTGGGATAATTTGCTCCATTTTTGCGAGGCAGAGGCTCTCCGCCCTCTTGTGGCTCTCTAGGGAACTGCTGGAATTCACACATTTGAGCAACAGACATCTTCCTTGCTTTTTTTTTTTACACTTTATTGGTACATTATATATACACATCACAGTTACACTCTACATTGAGAATTTGTACCAGTATATGACACAACTTAATTCTCATTTTTCCCCCTCCCCTACCCCTATCTCTCCCATCCCTATATACACATTGTTTCCTTTTTTTAACCATCAATTATTTTTCTTCATTATTTACCCCTAAACCCCATTACCTTTTGAATATTTACATTTCACAATATCAATCATGCATTCTAGAACACATTTACAGCTTCAGTTTCTCATATCAGAGAAACTATATGATATTTACACATCTGTGACCTATTTATTTCACTTATGAGTATGTCCTGAAGGTACATTCATTTGAGTATAAATGATTCAATCTCTCATTCTTTTTTTTTTTTTTTTTGCTTTTTGAGACAGGGTCTTGCGTTGTAGTTCAGGCTGGCCCTCAGCTCACTATGGTGCCCAGGCAAGCCTCCGCAAACTCAGCAATCCTACTGGCTCTGCCTCCCAAGTGCTGGGATTACAAGCGTGAGCCACCACGTCTGGCATTGTGGTATGTGGTGTTGATTGTTGGTGGGCGTGTCTCCACGCCCAGCATTGTATGTGGTTACTGGGGATCGAACTCAGGTCCTTGCGCTTGCAAGGCAGGCGCCGGAACCACTGAGCTACCCCTCCAGCCCAATCTCTCATTCTTTATGACAGAGTAATACTCCATTTAATAAAAAAACCCACATCTTCTTTATTCAGTCTCCTGTTGATGGGCATCCGGATTGTTTCTAGGATTGGGCTATCACAAACTAAGCTGCTATGAATACGGGTGCATGAGTTTGTGGGCAGCACACTGTACCCCACAAGTTCAACGTCTGGTTCTCCAGCAAATTAAAAAGCAGGCTGGAGCTGACCTGAATTGTCTTTGCAAAATGAAATACTGACTAGCAAGAGAGATAACTCTGTGTTGCCTTCTTGATATTTATGGCTACTATATAACCAGAAAAATGAGTTTTAATATTTAATGTTCTTAGATTCAGAAAATCTCTTCTTCTATAGCTTCTGGGAGGTACTTTCTTGGTGAGAGTAAATATTTTATCAATGCTGTACACATGGTGCTGAAAATCTGTATGATTAAACAAAAGCACATTTAAGAGCTGTCTTTGAAAACAAATAGATGGCTAATTTAGCAGGGATTTGAGGCTTCAACCTTTCAGGATGCTATACTGCTCTACAACTCTGAAAAAATTTAATGTTTATGCTTCAAAATTATATCAAAGTAGAACTTTCCTTATTATACATCTATATAGAGATAGTCCATAGGGTTTCTCAGTCTTATGAAGATGTGAAAGCAGTATGTAGCTAGAAGTGATACTTCCAAATTTGAGAGAGTCTCTGGATCACGGGGTAGGTACATGTTTAACTTTAATTAATACTTGTAAAAGTAAGCCCACCCACAGCCACTTGCTGGCCTTCTTTGTAATCCCAGCCACTAGGGAGGCTGAGGCAGGAGGATCTCATGTTTGAGGCCAGCCTGGGCAATTTAACAAGGCCCTGTCTCAAAAAATAAAAAGGGCTGGTTATGCAGCTAAACGGGAGAATATTTGCCTAGCATGTGCAAGACCCCAAATTCAACCCACAGTACCTCAACAAGAAAAAACAAAAAAAATATAAACTCTCTCTATCCCCTAAAAGCTGCCCAGTCTCTTCCCTCTCTATTAAGAGCCAAACTTTTAGAACAAGTTATACATCGTCTCTTTTTCCACTTTCCCTTACATGCTCTTGCATCCTGTGTAAAGACCGTTTCTTACCGGGCCCCGCTCCCGCCCAGTCCCCGCCCTCCTCCCCCTTCCGCCACTGCCTAGCTCCTGCACAAGCTCAGCCTCCCGTAGTCGACCAGTATGGCCCCGCCCACCTGAGTCCCAGCGTCCCTGTCGGTCGCTAGGCAACCGCCGCCGTCGGAAAGGCTGCAGGCAGACAGACTGAGGGACGCATATCGCGACGCCATGGACCTGCTCATCACGCAGGAGCTGGCCCGCGCCGAGAGCAACCAAGGTAGCTCGGGAGCCGCCGACCGGCCCCCAGAACCCATGTCCTTCAGGGACCTGAGGACCCAGCGGCCCAGACCTGCAAGAGGGAAGGCCCAGGACCCCTGCCCCTGCCCCCGCCCCAGGCTTATGGAAGACCCTTTCGGTGCAGCAGCTGGAGGCCTCAGACCCGGAACTCACCTGAGCAGAGGTGAACCGAGGCCCTTCCTGCTTGGAGCTGCTGCTGGCCGAAAGCGTTGCCCGGCCCCCTGTGCTGTGGCGGGAGGCCCTGGGCACCTGGAGTGCAGGCCGCTTGTCCTTGGGGCCGGCCCGCGGGCCGCAGGAGGACCCAGCAGGACGGGCATCTCCCCAGACTCTCAGTCCCGCCGGCCCCTTGCCCCCCAGATGCCGCATCTCTGAAGAGAGCCTATGAGCTCATCAAGTCCGCCAACCTGGCGAAGTCCGAGCTCGACCCCTCGGAAAGCTTCAGCCCGGACTTGTTTGTGCTGTGTGCTGAACAGGCGCTCAAGGTGACCGGCTCAGGTGGCCTGGGCAGAGGCAGACTGGGGAGGGCTTCCGGGCTCACAGCAGTGGGAGGACAAGGGGCGGGGCCTCCTTAGGGCGCCCCGCCTGTCCCCAAGGCTGCTCCTTCCCTCTTGCAGATGGGACACCCGGAGATGAGCAAGGACTGCATCCAGATGTACTTCAAGGTGAAGGGGCCGGTCACCCAGTTTCTGGGCCGTGCGCACCTGTGCAGGGCGCAGCTGTGTGCTCCGCTGTCCTCGGACAACCTGGTGAGCTTGCTGGAGCCCCTGCGCCCCAGCCTCGGCTTCCCTTGCCTCCGAAGGATGGCCTGGAGCAGTCTTAGTTGGCAATTGGGGCTAAACAGCCAGAATCACCCTCAGAGTGATGGAAATTGCTCCATTTCCTGTTTATGCTTTGCCCTCGGGTCACTCGCTGCCTGTCAGGCGGTGACCGGTGCACTATGACTCTCCAAGCCTTGCATGGTGGTGTCACGGTCTCTCCGCCCTCTGCTCCTGCAGATGTCCCTGAGCTGGGCAGAGAGAATGCGGGGGAGGCGGGTCATCCCAGAACACAGGCGGCTGTATTTTCTTTCTTTTTTTCATTTTTTTTTTTTTTTTTGAGACAGGGTCTCGCTTTGTAGTTCAGGCTGGCCCTGAGCTCACTATGTAGCCCAGGCAAGCCTCGAACTCAGCAATCCTCCTGCCTCTGCCTCCCGAGTGCTGGGATGACAGGCGCGAGCCACCACGCCCAGCACTGGCGGCTGTATTTTCTGATTGTGCCAAGCCTGCACCCCATCAGCCCAGGTGCCAGCCCAGACTCAGTGAGAGGGTCTGCAGAAGTGACCCCAAGCAGGAATGGGTACTGCAGGGGCAAACCCGGTTGAACTGTACATTCTTCCCGCTGTTTTAGGAAGAATTCGAGCACTGTGTGGCTGAGTACATGAAGGCTGTAAACTTTGCAAAAGGAGACCCGAGGTAGGCATGTCGAGTCGTCTGCTCCGAAATGACTACATGAAAGGCCTTCAGGTCAGCACTTAGAGGGATCCCATTTGTTTGGCTGGCCGGGGCTTTCTCTTTGTTTTTATTTTGTGCTTTTAATTCATGTATGGTCATAAACTCATCTTATGACCAGCAGAGCTGGGCCACATTCATTCAAAATTTCTGTAGTACTGTGTCTTCTTTCATAGTCTTCACGGTCATCCGAATTGGTTTTTCCGTACACTTTCCTTCTGACCTTTCGCCAGTGTTACTCACTCCCAGCCTCTTGGGGCCACGTCTGCAGCAGGAGGGGCCCATGCTTCCTCGGGGGGCTGCTCGTGGCCCTGGATGCCTTTCTAGGCCAAAGCCACCCGCTTCTGTACAAGAGATTCTCTGAAACTCCAGCTCAGTTAACGCTGAGTAGAAACATCATTACTGACAGATCGAGCTTGTGCACAAACTTGTAGTAACTCAGCAGGTGGGGAGGGGAGCAGCATCTGAAGGCACCTTTACTGTAAATCACAGCTTCCTTCCTTCATTCCTCCACCGTCCACTGCTTGTCTGTTCATGGTCCTTTCTGGCCACAACTTCTATAAGTCCTGGGGATACAGGTCCGGGATCCACAGAGGGAAACAGAGGGATGAGGAACCTGACCCCGAGACGAGATCCTAACAACAAGGGGTGTCTCCAAAAGGAGCCTTCTGGGTATGAGCAGCACTGGATAGTCTGACGGTCAGCAGGAAGATGCCACGTTGCACCTGCGAACCCAAGGGGCGGAGCTGTCCAATCCAGAGAAGGGCCCTTGAATAAGAGATTCCAGGGGTCCCCATTCAGTCCTTTCGGCGGTTCTCTGCCCCCTTCAGGGGGAGCCCACACATCTGAGGGGTGACTTCACTCCTCTCCAACCCCCACTTTCACGGCTGATGCTCAGACAGGAACTTTGTTCCCTAACTGTCCCTTCCCACTTGGCCTGAGCTTAACTTAGCCCCCGGGAGATCTCTGGTCATCTTTTAGGTCACAGAAGGGTGTCGCCTCCTGCAGGACATCTTCCATGGCCCTCCTTCCCTCGTTCACTGGTGTATTTTCATGGGGGGCTGATCTGGTGTGGAATAGCTGATGAAAGGAGCCCGGCCTGAGCTCAGAGCCACAGTCGTGTCATCCTGCCGGACTGCGCCGGTGCAGAGCGGAGCCGGCTGCAGGTTGTGCGACAGCACCACAGACGGGTCTGCCGCCGTCTGCCAGGACAGAGAGAAGCCTGCAAGGGGCCGGGGCAGCGCAGCCCAACTGTGGGACTTCGCCGCTCAGACTTCCTCTCCCCGGTCGCAGGTACTACTTCCTGGTGTACAACGCCTCAGTTCTGTACTGGCACATGGTGAGGCCGTTTCTCAGGCCTGGTTATCACCACCTCGTGATCGCCAGCCTGTCCCAAATCGTCAGTGTGTTAAATCAGACCGAGGAAGAAGACAAGCAGTGGCGGGCCGAGCTGATGCTGTGAGTCCTGGTCCCCCACGTGTCCTCTCCTCTCTGGGTTACGATTCGGTGTCTCCAGGATGTACATCCTTGGCTTTCTCTTCCATAGTTGGGATTGGGTTTGTGTCCCCTTTCTAGAATCTGTGGGTAGTTCTTGCTACGGATATTTCAACGGATGACAGAGAAAAGTTTTAAGATGCAAAGCAAAGGAAATGTGGTCCCCTCAGTAGTCCTGGCTGTGCTTTTAAAATCTTAGCATGGTGAACTCTTAGTGATGTAGGTCTTTAAGCAGATCGTTACACCGGGGTAAGCTCCGCATCCCGGTGTCCAAGTGGCCACACGGTACCCTATGGGTCACACAGGGTGGGTGGGTGGTCACCAAATGCCCAGTCATGGGGTCTCTTGGACTGATCAGGGACCTGAGTTTCCATGTCTGGGCCACTCTGTGAGGCTGGTGACCGGGGTGGATGCACAGGATGAGGACACCAGTTGTGCCACTGCCAGAGACTTGCACCCGAGCCCAAAAGCAGAGTCTTCAGGACTGGGTCTCTGGGTGTGGGTATTTGGGAAGCCTTTAAGAGACAGTACATGCAGATATGGTCTTCTTCAAAATGTCATCTTCAAATGTCACGGTAAAATGCCAGGAGTTCCCACTCTGCTGGGTTTTCCTGGCTTCTGCTGACCCTTCCCAGGGGCCCTGGATATGGCGGAAGGAGCTTTCCTGGGATTCTGTCAAGTTTGTGAAACTGAAAAATTATAAAAACGTAATATCCTGGTGTTTGCAATAGAAACCAATTTCAACAAGACTTGATATTGACTTTTTTTTTTTGTATTACCCAGGGAACTTCTTGAGTGTTACCTGCAAGCTGGGAAAACAGAGGAAGCTGCCAGGTTTTGCTTGACTGCAGCACCGTTCATAAAAACTCATGTGCCGCAAAAGTACCGACAGATATTCGCAGTCATGGTAAACGGAAACAATTAAAACTATGTAGAAGAAGGAATTTTCTTAAAAGTTATCATTCCGAAAAATATGCATGAGACCACAAACAAGGCCATCAACTTTCTGAAAGAGATAAGTCACATATATAAGAGCAAAGCGAAAAGAAACGAACAATAAAAAGAATGAGCAATTCATCCTATGTGAAAATATACATAGACTTACTTTTTGAAAACATTCATTGTTACTGTTTAAATATCTCTTTTAAATATTTCTTTTAAACAGTAACAATGACTCCTCCATGGGGATACCCTGTGCACTGAATTTTTAAAGAAATTAACAACCAGGGATCTAGCTCAAGTGGCACTGCGCCTACCTTAGAAGTACAAGGACCCAAGTTCAATCCCCATACTGGGGAGGGGGTTTAACAGTTATAAAGAGACATGTAGTTACTATGTACTCTGTCCCCAAACAGTTCATCAGCTATTAAATCTTACATATAAAAAATCAGTTTAAATGATATCTGAAAACTAAATATAAATATTAAGTAGAAAATAGATTTGAATTAAAAATATTAATTTTACAGGAGGAGTTAAATATTATCTAGATACAAAGTTTGAATCTGTACCAAATTAACAGAATGAATACTCTGTTCCATTTTATGATAGGTTCGTTATCAATTAATGAATGAGCTTCAGTTAAAGGAGGAAAAGAAAAATTCCATTAGCCTGTCAATCACTTTCCACATTAATGCACTAAAAGGGTGAGTAGTTTTTGTTTGTTTGTTTGTTTTGAGACAGGGTCTTGCTTTGTAGTTCAGGCTGGTCCTGAGCTCACTATGTAGCCCAGACAAGCCTCGAACTCAGCAATCCTTCTGCGTCTGCCTCTGCCTCCTGAGTGCTGGGATTACAGGCGTGACCCACCACACCCGGCACTGTGGTGTGTGGTATTGATGGCTGGTGGGCATGAGTCACCACACCCAGCATTGTATGTGGTTATGGAATCGAACTCAGGACCTTGCACTTGCGAGGCAGGCGCTGGAACCACTGAGCTAAATCTCTGGCCCAAGGGTGAGTAGTTTTGAAAGAAAGCAAACCTTGAGTTTTCTGAAGCGTGAGCTCAAAAAGTCTGTCCGTTCCATGGGAACACCCGGCAACAGTGGGCGGTGTTTAGAAGCCGACCACAGTGACCCAAAGGAGGTAGAAACCCTAAAAGCCACCCCCACCCTTGCCCAGCCTTCCCCCCTGTCTGAGGAGAGGCCTGTGAGGTCAGCAGCAGGAAGAGGACGGCTTCTAAAAGTGAAGAAAGTCCCCGATGAGCCCGGTGCTCCTCACAAGTCAGGCCAGAGGAGGCTGGGCCTGACCCTGCAGACTGAAGGAGACTACAGCAGTGTCTTGGCAAAGTCTCACGGGCGTGAGCAGAGAGCAGAGAGGAGTCCTGTAAGAAGTTTGCCTTAGGGGCTGCAGGGCCTGCTTGTAAGGAGAGGAACTGAGGATGGGAGAGGTCGGAGGTGTTCCTGTGCCCTGGGTAAGGGTGGGCGACGAGGTCGAGGTGTGTCTGGACGCTGAGGGAAGTGGCGGGTTGCAGTGCGTTTGCTGAGGTGAGGCTCTGGGGGCTGAGGGGAGCGCTTCCGAGAGGAAAGCTGGCCTCAGGCCTGGGAGACAGAGAGACGGATCAACAGTGCCCGGGCGGGGGCTGGCCTTGGCAGCCAGGCCTGCGCCGGTTTCCTGGAGCACTCTTTTCAGTGAGAGGGAGGAGGAGCCCCAGCTGGGAGTAAGGAGGGATGAGGAGGTACAAGGACTGCCTGGGCCATCAGAGGACAGTAGGGAGGACGGCTGTCTCAGGGCCTTCCGCAGGGTAGCCCCCGAGTTCATAGACTTTCACAGAGTTTCCCTTACAGTCCTTTTCTTACATCTGAAAGGATGTTTTGTCATTTAGTATTTTAATTAATTCTAGAAAACTGGATAGAAATGATTTACCAGAAGATATCAACCAAATTCTGGAGAAAACGTATACACATTTAGGTTACTATAATCACCAGCAGTCTCCTGCAGTCAGAGAAGAAAAGTAAGTACATGTTTCTAATTTTCCATCTACATGATCCATGTACAAAATTCAGAAAGCATCAAAAAATGTGAAAAGATGTAAAAATGAGTAACTAGAACAATCCTGGTAAAAGCCAGCCAGGATGGCATATTTAGTATATTTCCTTCTATTTTTTCTTTTTATCTTGAGGTTTGTTATATTTGGAACTCTTGGGGTATATAACTTCATATCCTACTTTGCCAAATCAAGCTGAACCTTAAGCATAAGCATTTTCAAATTATGATAGCATTTTATACACCTCTGAGGAGCTGCACAGCATATCAGGTGGGAGGACATGTTTTTCTCGGGTACTGCCCAAGCATCCATTTCTGCTGTGAGCTTTCTGGGGTCTTCCGAGCACTGGTCAGAGGTCAGAAGCCCTGGGCTGTTCGGAGTGGCCGCTGAGCCAGAGGCCGATGGCAGGGTCTGGCGCGTACTCGTACTGCGTCTTTACAACGGGAGCAGGGGCTCATTCCACCCCTGGGGGTCTTTGGCTACAACCCTGTCAGCACTTTGTATTAATTTAAGAGATGGGGTCCTTGTTAACAAGAGAGGCTGAAATTATCTTACTGCTTTGAGTTTAATTTTCCTGCCTCTGATTACCAGTGATGCTTAATATTCAACAGGATTGGGGAGAATTTACCTTTTATGTTCTCAGTGATTGTCTCACACACTTGTATCACTGCTACTGTGGGAAACACTGAGACCCTTACCTGTTATAATTGTTTCGTATTTTGTTCACTTCATCATTGGATCATTCACTTGGGGGATAGCGTGTTGAACTGTATCCCCTAGAAAGATATGTGTAAGACCTGGTCCTGTGACCTCTGGGAGCTGGCTTTTGCAGATTTAAATTAGCATCAGGGCCAGCTGAATAAGGGGGGGGGGCCTGCTTCCCCTCACTGATGTTCTTTCAGCAAGAGGAAAGGTTCAACTTAGAGACACCCAGAGGAAGGGCTGCCTGGCATCAGATGCAAGATTCAAGCTGAGGGTCCCGAGGCTGCTGGCTGCCACGACAAGCTGGTGACACAGCTGGGATCGTCCCCTGGAGCCTTGGACGGGGTGGGGCCTAGAGACACCTTGACTTGAGGTCTGGCCTCCGACCTGTGAGACAATACATGACCGTTGTATTGAGGTTTCCAGTTTGCGGTGCTCTGTTATGACAGCCCAGGAGACTAAAACAGGGAAAGTATTAGTTGTCTGTGGCTGTGTGACAACGGACCACAAAGTCTGCTCTTACTGTCTGGCAATGCCTGTGAGGTAGGAATCCCGCTAAGCTGCCGGCAGAGTGTTGCTGCCTCAGATCTCATCTGGCAGCTGGGCTGAGGGAGGCGCGCTTCCCAGCTCCCGTGGCTGCTGACAGGATTCAGCTCCTGTGCAGCGAAGGCCTCGAGGCATCACTCTGTGGCAGCTGCCGTACTGGAGCCAGCAAACGAGAGCGCCGGCTCGCACGCCGGGGTCAGTGCAGGGCGGTGACGGCAGGGGCGGTCTTCTTCTGTCACTAAGTGGAAGCACTCTCTTGAAGTGGTCTCTTACTGTGGCTTCCGGGCCCTTGTGCAGTCGCAGCTGACCATTCAGGAAGTCTGTGAGAACGTGTGTTCTTACATGCACGTGTGTATTCATTTTTCTGGAAGTTAGATCATGTCTGACGTCAAATTCTTCAAGTTATTCTCACTGAAATTAGGCCTCAGTAGGCCACAGCCAGCATCCTTTACTGTGGCTGGACGCTTCTGAGCAGGGGTCTCAGGATGGCATGGGTAGCCCTTCTCTGGGAGTCTTTCTGGGAGAAAAGTCTAGAAGTGAGAGTCTAGGATGTTCCACGGGTGCCACAGAAGCTGAAGGGCACACACACTGAAGGAAGCTTGCTTTGGTCCCCTCGTGGCCGCGCTGAGCCTTGCAGGTGAAAGTCACTGCTTTATATTCCCCTTCTTTGCTGATGAAGCCAAACCCTTGCTCACATATTTACGGACATTTTTTTCTTTTGTTGATTTCCTGTTCATTTCTTTCTTTCTCTTTTGTGATACTGGGGAAAAGTTTAGATGCTGCCTCAGGACCGACACATCTCTTGCCTCCCTGAGCCTGGAAATGTGCTGGTGACGGTGTCTCACCCTGTGACTGTGCGGGGTGCCACCTGCACCCACACTGTGCTGCCTGTGGCTTCCCAGGCTCTGCAGGACCTGAAGACTTGGGTGGGGTAGTGCGGGCAGCAGGAACCAGGGCCGTGCAGGGCATCCGGGGCCCCGTGGCCGTGAGCCTGGCAGCGCAGGCACAGCAGCATTTATAGTCTGTTATCTTATTATTGCATCTCTTCACTTAGCAGAATGTGACTTTCCTCTGTTGGTCAGGGGAGTCCCTCTTGTTTACCAGTTGAACCAGTGCCCCCTTCTGTTTCTTTTCAGGGTGCTCTTGCTTTTTGAGTTAGCTCATCTTTCTCTGAACTTGAAATGCGAGGACATCGCGTCTAAGTGCCTGTCGGACCTGAAGAAAATTGAAACAGAAGTGAGTGTCTTAATAACCATTGTTTAGAGGCAAGGAGGCAGCTCACAGGGGCAAGGCCCGAGGGGCCTCAGCGTGTGTCCTCATCTCCACGTGCATCTGGTGAGGTCATGGCGATATGATCTTTACTGCTGCGTGTGTCCCTTTGTCTTCACTGTGCCACTGTCTCCTGTCCCTTGGGCCACCAGTGGTTTGTCCAGTGAGGCGCAGACCCCCCCCCCGGAAACATTTAAACCATGCATTTCTGCTTATTTCATACTTGCACTTAAAACTTTGTATTTGCATTTTTAGGATTTTTCCATAAAATAGTCCCAAAGAGAGAATACTGGAACAGTCGCACAGCTGAGATTTGTTTAAAGTGCACACATGGGACAACACTGCCTTCCGGGGGCAGCCCGGGCACACACCTGCAGCGCCGAGCCTGGGTCTCAGGTTGGCTGGCTTTGTCCTTTAGGCCGGGGAGCCCGTGCAAAGCTCTTCCACGGAGCACAGGGTTACTGTGCGTGGCTCCATACAAAGATGAAAGTTAGGTGGTGAGACCCCGCCCTGGAATACCCCATCCCGGGCCTCACAGTGGGTCCTCACTGACCACCTTCTGTGTGTCTATGCTATATTATCTGCCATGATCCACACCCGTCAACCCAAATAATGTTGTAAAACGTGCCATTGACAAGAAGAAGAAGAAGTTAGCAATTATTCAAAGTTGTGGTGGTCTGGAAAATGTTTTAAAAGAAACTTTATTTGGACCTCAGTGATCATGTAACCCTCAAATAGGACTGATGAGTAGGGGAGAGGAGTGGGTAGAAAAGGCAGTCGAGGCTGGGATGTGGCCAGACAGCCCTGGACACACAAATAGCACGGAAGCTACTTAATCCTGGTTCTCTTGCTGCCTCGTGCCTCCCTTCTGGGTCTCCGTGACACAGGCTCCCAAGCGTAGCACTGTTATCTTACCGCCTGGATCCTGGCCCACCTTCAGCCCTCACAAACCCAGGAGCCTTCCTTCTCTGCCTGGACCTTGAGTTTAATCTCCATAAAATGGCAACAGTACTCAGCCTGCCTCCTGGGACAGGAGCTGTGCTTTCTGCAGAGAGGTGAGAGCCTCGGCTCCGTGTTGCCCAGAACAGCCTGCTCTGGACCGTCCTGCAGCGCTGAGCCCTATGGCGGGGGAGTCCCAGAGCCAGGCCACTCCTACAAGTCACTGTGGGAAAATATCCGGGAATGCAATGAGATTCCCCAGACCGGGCCTTAACTCTGACATTTTACTATTCCATAGGGGAACGGAGAGCAAAAACAGACACGTACTTCGGAGGCGTCTTGTCAGGGTAGATTTTCATTGACGGTTCATTTAAAAACCTAGATCAATCAAAGAATTAGAGATATAAGTTTCGAAGGGGCAATGAAATCACTTTATTGGAAAGGGAGAAGAAATAGGGAACCTTTTACTGGAAAAGGGAGGGAAATAAGGAGATAAATAGCGACCTTGTCAGAGGTGGTGGGGAGTCCTGAGCTGGAAATCGAGGGGTCTTTTCTCTCAGCACCTTTTTTACATAGCAAGAAAGGGAGGGGCTGGAGGGTTAGCTCAGTGGTTCCGGCGCCTGCCTTGCAAGCGCAAGGACCTGAGTTCGATCCCCGGTAACCACATATAATGCTGGGCGTGGTGGCTCACGCCTGTAATCCCAGCACTCG
>PVIC010013122.1:0-38449 GCA_004025085.1 Thryonomys swinderianus
CTGGCCACACACAGTCCCCTGATCTGACACACAGTCAGCCTCTGTTCTAGTTTTTCAGCTTCAATATCCACCTTGGTCTGGCCCTACCACAGGTACAGCCCCAGACTCCAGCCTCTACACCCATGAGAGAGGACTTCTGATGCTGTATTAATAGGAAAGATGGGAGAAGTAATAAAGTCTCATACATAAATATTTAAATATTAATAAAGTCTCCTACATAAGCATATTTCTCTATTGGTCTGTGTACAAAAACTGAGTGAAAGAAAGAAAATAAATATGCATCAGAATAGCCCTTATCAGTATATATGGTTTTGTTTGGGGGGTTTTGTTTTGTTTTGTTTTCTTGAGACAGGGTCTCGCTTTGTAGTTCAGGCTGGCCCTGGGCTCACTATGGAGCCCAGGCAAGCCTTGAACTCAGGAATCCTCCTGCCTCTGCCTCCCGAGTGCTGGGATGACAGGCGTGAGCCACCATGCCTGGCTGTGTGGTATGTGGTACTGATTGCTGGTGGGGGTGAGTCGGGTGTTGTATGCGGTTACTGGGAATTGAACCAGGGACCTTGCACTTGCTAGGCAGGCTCTGGAACCACTGAGCTAAATCTCCACCCCAGCATATATATCATTCATTCAGCTTCCCAAAATTTTCTGTCTGTCCTGAAGTCAGCACATAAAAACACAGCAACAGACAGCCAAAGGTTGTAAACCCAGTCTTGCCACCCATGGAACAATTCTAAACAAGTTAGCTATTCTTCATATCACATTGGTTTTTGTTTTTGGAGTTTTAAAAAAATCTAATCCATGCAGAGTTGAAGATAAAACCTCCTGATGCCTGCACCTGTCTCCTAAATGTGCATTTCTTTTTCTCATCACCTAATAGAAATACTAGGTCAGAAGCACGTACGTCATATTTGCTTAAATGTACCTGTAAAACAAGAAGAATTAAAGAGCAGTAGAAGTAGCACTGTGGAAAAATAGAGTATTGAAATGTGAGTACTGGGCTCTATGTGGGGAAAGGAAAGAAAGCCACTGTCCCTTTGGGGATCAGTCCTTATTTCGCTCTCTTTCGCTCCGGTGACCTTCAAATGCTTCTCCTACATGGCCAGTCCAAAGCCTCTCCCAAGGCCTCTGGATGCCTCTGCCCCAGACTCAGTGACAGCCCATGAGAAAGCCAGCCGCCCACCCTAGGTCACCATGCCAGCACACCGCTGTGCCGCCCCTGGGCTCCTCAGTGAGTCCTGCCAGCGGGACAGAGGCTCTACAGTCTTCTCAAAGTACATGATGCTTCCATGACTTGAACTCATGGCCCTGTGTTAGGCAAGCAAATGTCATTCGGATTCTGCTTGTTTTTCCTACTATAAAAGGCAAGATTGGGAGAAAGGGAAAGGGTGCACACCCCAAGACTATTGCGAACTTCTAGAGAATTGTTCTATCTGAATGGAAGTAAAAGCAAAACTCAGCTGCTAACAAATTAAGCAGCAATTCATACACATTCACAAAGGCTCACCCAAAAGCCTTACAGTCATCTTTTCTACAATTACTATTTGTCACAGGAAACAGATGTAGACGGTACTCTCTTTAAGTGGTTTGTCAGTCAAGTAAGCCTCAAAAATATGTTCACAAACACATTACATGGGGGAGTATTGTATTTTCTTTATTTCCTTGTTTCCTTATTCATAATATAAATAAAATATAAATGTGTTACTTTTATTATAACATAAATATGAGTTCATCCAGTAAATATTTATTTGCTACATTCTGTGGATTAAGCAGTGAGCAACAGAAATGCATACTTGGAAAGAAATTTTATATTCCCTGGAATCGTATTTACTGATATAATTGTGATACAGTTTTATGGATATACAGTAAAATTCACTGTCACATTGAGCTTTCATGCTATTTTCATAAATCAAACTTCTCATTCATAATACATTATCTCTTCAAATTTTTTTGCCAATTTCATCAAACAAACCTAAAAAAATGGAGTTCCCTGTTTAGGATGATTTTTCACTTGCTGTGGAAATACTGATTCAAAGGAGTGTCTGAGATTGGATACTGTTTGCTTCGAACCTCAAGCAGAAAAGAAGTACATCAATAGGGTGATGAATGTTCTCAAATAAAGCTGTTCCTTTTCATGGTCTCCAAGATAAGTAATGTTTGCAGTGGTCTTGAGAAAAATAAGTGTGTAATGATACTGAACAAGAAAGCGACTAGCAAGATAACTGATGTTTTCATGTGTATATCCCCTTTTATGTTAGTTTTTTTCATTAATTCAGCAAATATCTACCAGTACTTACTACATACTAGGAAATGAAATGTTATTACAAACAAAATAAGGTAGGAAAAAATCCTCAGCTAAAATATAAATTACATATGCTCTTCAATAAATTTTATAAGCTAAAACATCACTTTAAGTGAAATTATCTCTTATAAAGTGGAACGCCAGGAGTCTGATCCCAATTATTAGCGCTCTTTTGCCTAGAAGTAGGCAGGGACAGCATTGTGTCATCTCTTAAGAGTGGTTGACAAACTACGTTGATGATTATGAAGAATACAAAACAGCAGCTTAATCCCCCCACAGATATACAAAGGCATGAGAAAATTCAAAGATGCAGAAAAGAAGAAGACACACGGCACTGAGATCAGCCCACATGCTGTATCCTGTGTTCCCCATGACTCCTAGCACTACTAATGACTGTTTATGAAGGCTTTCCAAATGCCATGTACATCACAAAATTTATATGCAGTGTTCTCGTTTAATTCCCATGATAACACAATGAGGTAAGTCATCTTTCCCCTGTTCTATCCATTTTCTAAATAAGGATATGAGCCAAAGAAAGATATATGTAAGGTCAGACAGTCAGAAAGTATAAAGTCAGTGTCTTTGCCAGGATCAACAGGCAACCCAGCTCCAAAGCCTGCCCTAGGTTGCTAACCCCTGGTCAAGTTCAATATAAAATTCAAGACGGGAAATGTAGTGGAAAGAAAATAAAGAACATTTCAGAGTATTTTCTTCATTTGCAATAATGACTTATTTTTGTTGGATCTTCGATTCAAAATTTCAGGAAAACTGTTAAGTATAAATTCTCTTTCTAAAGAAAGGCATATATGAGTTTACAATTTTGTGCATTACGAACTCTTAGGGGATTTCCAAACTCTTCAAAACTCAGGCCAAGAATTTGTGGCTTGAAAGATGTCACTAAAGAAGGACCCAGATCACAGAACTTGACTAGGGTTTAGAGCATAAAACAGTCTCCTCGGCCAAACCAACTTCACTGATGCAAATTCTCTGGTGTAAGCAATTTTTAACAGCACAGAATTTACCATCAACAGGACAAGTCATAATAAACAGAAGCCCCGCATTACAAAGGTTTACACAAAGGCGAGCACAGGTTGTGACCAGATACTTGCAGGACCCTTGAGTAAGCTGGCAGCAGCATTGGAGAAAGGAGGAAAGGATGTTGCTAGAATAATGTCAACCCTCCAGTTCATTTATGCTCCTTGATCATGACCTTGAGCTCAAGGAATTAGCCCAGACAGTTCTGAAGAAGTAGCCATTTCACAGACAGCCCAGAGCCCGGCGGGTCGCTGCTCTCTAATTCTGTCATCATGACACTGCCATCTGCAGCAACTGAGCTGAGATTTCTCTAGACCAAATTTATCACACCCAAGATTCCATCCTTACATAAGAATCACCTCTTGCTGGTGCATAAATTTCAGTCCCTACGGAGCCAAGGGTAATCAAGATTTAAAAGGAAGGGGTTTGAATAAATATCAAGCAGACTTCCTCTCTGTGGGGCTCAGTTCTGAAAAATCTTTATGCCCTCACATTCCCCTCGAAGGAGGCTGTCATTTATTTAATCTGGTCTCTGCATCACCACTGTTGGGGAAATGGTGCCCTAAAAGCCACAAGCAATCTATCTTCTTGGAGCTCCTGCTCAAGCTATGACCTCGGCTTCATCTACTTTATGTCCTTTCTTACAAATTTTGTCTTGCTCTCATCACCGGCTAAATTAACCATAAAGCAAAGCCTTGGCTTCCACAACTGAAGCCTGAGAGAAATCTGTCCCAGCCTGGAGCTGTGCATTGCTACATCAGAGGCAGCAGGGTGGTCTACTGAAGAAAGAGCCCTTCTAAGTTCACATTTATTCAGCACTTTTGTCAGCTGGAAGATTCTCTTAGTCTGAGATCTTAGAGGAGAGTACAGATGTGTCAGCAGAGAACAAAAGGGAATGCCACTGAAAGTCACAGGAGGAAGCAGAACTGTTTAAGGACTGGTAGACTTGGGAACATCACCGGTAGGAGAGAGAGCACGGGGGGAGGGGTACCTCTTAAACTAAAAACGCCCAAGGAAATTACCTACAGCTCTGTTTGATGAGGTTTGGAAAAGTTAAATTAGGATTGACAAATATCTGAGAAATTTTGACTTTATGACCTTGGGCAAATGATTCCCTCCTCTGTGTTTCCATTTGTAAGATGCAGGAATAGAAGGAAGGCTTGCTTCTTCCTGCACCAGCAGGCCAAGATGGAAGGTAGAAGAAAAGGCCTTTGAAGCCAACATAATTACTCCTCTGTCCAGGGAAATATAAACAACAATAACTCCAACAGCCTTCAGCTCTGCTGTTGAATGAGTTCTTTGGTTCCGTCTGAGAGGTAAAGCAGTTTGTTCCTTGGGGGAAAGTTCCATGTGGAATGGGAGGCCATGCCCTATTCACTTTAGTTTCATTATATTACACTGGATGATTATTAATACAAAGAACACTCAATATAAGTTAAGAAGACTTTGCTAAGTGTCCTCCATGTCCCTAGGCCTGAACCAGGTCCTGTGGGACAAAGAGTATATGGCGTGCTCCAGGGTTTTCAACTCTTTCTCAAAGGCTTACATATTCCATTTAAAAAGCCAACAGAGAAGGAGCCATTATATTTCAAAGCAATATTTTTAAAAATAAATATTACTTCTATTAACATAAGTGATTGAGTTTGACCAAATTTGCTTTTTCTTGTGTTCTTCCTAATAGATGTGACATGTTTCATGTATCTTTGATGTGCTTGTCTATGCAAAGCCTAACTTTGGCATGTATTGGGCATGCACTGGCTGGAATGATAGCTGGATACCTCCAGCTAAAACACAAATAGGTTGATCAAGAAACATTTTAATTGTCAGGCAAATGTATGCTTGTACATTTTGAAGTTCTACTACAGTGCAATCTTAGGGTGACATGGAAGCAAACTAAATGATTTTTTTTTTTGGAAACCCACCCTAATTCCTGGCTATACCCATTGGTTAACAGCTTTTCATATTTGTGAAATGCCAGCGCTACCTCCAGTTAACTCCAAGCAATGTGTTACTCTTCTTTGGTGAGTGCTTATTATGTCAATAGACGGCCAGTTACATCATCTTCTCCAGACCGTTCTGTTCTCCTTTAAAATTTGCTAATATAAATCACTGACGCTCTGTTGTGGGACAGAATACCTGACGACTGAAGCTTGGAGGAGCAGAAGTTTATTTTGTCTCCTGGTTTCAGCCCATGACTGGTGGACTCTGTGGCAGAAACACCATGGCAGAGGAAAACTGCTCAGAGCATGGCATCCAGGAAGTAGAGAACAGGGGCAGAGTCCGAAAAGAAGGGACAACGGACCCCATATAATCCCCAACTTTATGTCCCCATAACCCACCCAGGTACACCCGGAAATGTGACTTCTTAATCTCCGAGGCATGTCTCAAGCCAGTCAAATTGACAAGCAAGATCAATCATATCACTAATCAATTTACAGTATTTTAAGTGGCAATCATTTCAAAGATATGATTTAGGAGTAAAACAGAACTTTTCAAGAGGTAAAAATGAGGGAAATGAGGTCTTTTCAGTGCAAATTATCCTCACTAGAACCTGAAAGTAATTGTTCTAAATTTCTCTGTGAATAGCTGTGTGTACTTTCAATTGTATGTATATACATACATCAGGATGATATAAAGCATGGAATACACACTAAGATGATTTTCCAGTCATGTTACATACCTCTAAGCAGTTTCATTCCAATAACCTAATGCACTATTTTTGAACATTCGGTGCTGAGAATTGACTATACTCTTTGATTCATGAAATGTCTAAGCATCTCTATGCTCATGTGGGGAAGACAGTAAGAGCAGCAGGTCTTAAGGTGACCAACCCCCTTGCACGTTCCCAGAACTGATTAGGTGTCTGCGACACAGCACTTGCCATCAGAATGTCCCGGTGAAATAGGGAACAAGTTGGTCATTCAAGAAGTATTATAATTTCCACTTATTAGAATAGCCTGTTACTGATACTCACCTTCCAGCACCTAGCAAAGCCAAGGTTAACCAAGAAGCACTCGCTGGGTAACTAAGCATTCTGCCTCGCTGTCCTCTAGTCTTCCTAACTAGAAAAGCTGAAGACGTGGGACTCAGTCCCCTGCCTTCCAACAAGAGCCGCTTCACAACCAAACAGATCACTACTGTTTCTTCTACTTCTTAATTTCACCTTGAACTTTGAGAAAATCCATGTCCTCTTTTGCCTTGTAGTGTGCTACCATTCCTAAAGCGCTAGCTTGAAATGCCACAGGCAGGAGTGAATAAGGTCTTTGTATTCTTCCCACAGTATTCAGGAGAAACAACATTGCTGTTCTGTGTTTTAAAGAGTAGGATGACTGAGAAGTTATAATTATTACAGCTCTCAAAAGCAGAGAAAACACCAGTATAACTTTGGCCTACCCTATCAATTACCTCTGGAGATAACTAAGTACCCCCAGGCCTTCACTGGTATAATTTTATGAAACAAATCAACTTAAATGAAAAAAAAATCAAGAAAAATGGCCAGGTGACCCCATTTTGAACCTTGATATGATAATAGGACTCACTATGGGGTTATTGCATGATTGTGCTTAGAGTTTTACCTAATTAAGGTCAGTCGAGCCTTGCAATATTTCAGGAAGTTGTAACTACTATTCCTATTGTACAGAGGAAAAAAATCAAGGCTGAGAGGTAACACTGAGCAACTCACCAACATCACACATTTGATAAGGGATACAGTTTGGATTGAGACACAAGCAAGTTATATTCTGAAAGTAACACTTTCACCCGCCCACCCCATCACTCATAATAAAGGCAACTAAATCAAGTCCCTCTAACAGGCAGAGTGTCAATGTCCAAGTCTGCAGAAGCTACTTATTATAGTAGACCTAAGACTAAGCAGACCGCACATGCCTGTGGAGAACGGCGCATGTGTCCGTCTGCCTACTTGGGTCAAAAGGCCCAAGGATTTCTAGCCATAGGTATGACAGGGTCTGAAGAAAGAGACTTTAATCTGTTGATTAATTCAGGAATGAGATATCACCTTGTCAAGCTACTGTTCTATGCTTTCTTCGGCACCTCTATTTCCCTTTCTAAAAAATGTAAGTAATATTTCCTAAGTGCCTCTAAGAAATGACTAGTAAAAATAATGGGAAAGCACTATACAACCTGTGAACTGCTTTAAAACAATTATCTCATATGTTAAGCAGTTTCCAAAATAGCAATTTTGTCAAATGCCCTTGCAAAGCAAATGAGATACAGCTGGTAGAACATTCTGCAGAGACGGAAATTCAACTCTTTAAAACGTTCAAGGGGAAAACACATGCCGTAAAATTACTCCAAAAGATGAATTTTATAAGAAGCATGGGAGGTATCATCAAATTTTTCCATGGTTAATTCTAAGAGTGCCAAAGATCAAACAAGGCTCTTCTTCAACAGAAACAAAATACTTTTAGTGACGCTTGCAAAATGGTAAGAAATATACATTATACTCACCTAAGGAGCAGAAGTGAGAAAGGAGAGTTTACCAGGTCTTCTCATTGTTTTTCAAAGACAAACCTGTTGGGAGGGAAAAAAATGAGACTTAAAAAAAAAAAAAAAAAAGGAAGGGAAAGGAAAGGAAAGAAGGATGAGGTGTTCATGGAATGCTGTGACGCTCCGGGGGTGACTAAGCACTTGCTAAGGGGCAGTGACAATTAAATCAGTGTGTTGAAAGAACACTAATAAAACTCAGCATTCCCTGTCATCTCAGAGCAAGACTGCACCACCAAAGAAAATGAGAAGGAACATACTGGGGTGGGGAGGGCATAGTTTGACGGAGGTTACTTGAGGATGGGAGAACTCAAGGATGAATCACAGGCTCTCACAAGTTGCCTAAAGCTAGAGGAAGCTGGGTTGGGTCTCTGCCCTTATTGCTGTCTCTTCCTGTCTCTCAAGGGATTCTAGTTCTTCTACATTAAGCCCAAAGGAACAAGTGAACTAGCCCCTCCCTGAGCAATGAGAACTAGGAGAGCAAGTGAAACTTCATGTTCTCTTGCAGACAAGTTATAAAATGTACTCACTGAACAAAGATATCCTGAGAAAGGAGGCAAGACTGCCCCATCTCTGAGCCTATGAGAAGCATTAGGACAGATGCTAGTCTTTCTGAATGGAAGAGCAGCTAGGGTATTCACAAATGGATGCTAAATTAGTTGGCAAAAAATAAAATCATAATTCCTCTTCCTAGGTAATTTCTACCTCGAGCTACTATTTGACCTTTAAGCTCTGTGTCAAAACTACCCTAAACTGTGCTACACTGGTCTCTGAGGGTGCAAATGCAAATTTTTTTTCCACTGTTGAAAAGCGATGAAAATATAGTAAATCCTTCATATTCTCGCACAGAGTTATTTTCATACTAAACTCATAATGGGAATTCAGGCTGTTCTTTTCTCTACCCCTGAACAAGAACTTCTCACTCCCATCCCAGCCTACCCCTTCCCCCTTTTGGAAAGAAAAGAAATTCAGATCCTCTGGTTTTATTTGTCCTATTTCAGGTAGACCAACTCTGAGTAGAGTCTGGTTTTTCACACATTGGGAAGAAAAAAAGAAAAACATGAAAATGTTAAACATGAGGTTTGCCATTTCCCTGAGAAGTTTTCAAAATGTTTGTGTTGACTTACTTTTTGCTCTAGAATAAAACTGGGTGTAAAATAACATATTTGTAAGTTTCTCCCTAGCCAATCTGTTCTTTAAATCATAAACGAACCTGTAGGTGTTAATAACTGACTACTATGAAGGAATGAGTCATGATAAGCTTTAAGTTCTCAAGCTATCATAGCCAAACTACTATGATTTGGTCTTCCTGTTGAAAAAATAAAGTTGTTCTAATTGATATTCTTTTGATACATTGAGAGAAAAATATTAAATTTGGTCTCTCAGCATTGATGCAGGAAAAGGGAGAGATAATCCGTTTTCAGTCAACTGCAACAATAGTGACTTGAGTTTGAAACAGTCAGATTCCAAAGAAACTACACTACGGTCTTTGGAAAGGAAAAGAGCGTTTTTGTTCATGGGGAGTGGGAGGAGAGCGACTTTTCCTTTCATGGTCAACCTTTCTTGATATCCGAATGCAAGCCACCTCTACGTACATGTTCAGAAGCATAAACTGAATCCCAAGACCAATCACAGAATAAGCTGCCTCCTGGATTCTGACCAAGCCAATACCATGCATCTGAGTTTGGGCTGGATTTAGATGAGCAATTCAATAACTTAGAATAGGGAAAAGAAGACCAGGGGATTAGGGATCAAATCCCATAGTGACCTTGGGGAGGATTTTGCTCTTTTATGGGCAGCTTAGTAGACAGGGTCAGTCTTTTCATTTACTTGATAATTTGCAGAGAGCTTTCGCATTATAGCACTTAATCGTTTCTCCCCAACTCAATTTCTTCATCAATACAATCGGGTTAAGACAACTTACGTACAGGACTATCATAAGAAATAAATAAAATGTGTATATAAGATGCTTAAGTGCCCAACACATAAAAGCTGAATGACAATTCCTCGTCCACCTGGATCTCATACAGTTTTGCTGCTAAATCTTAGTTCTCAACAAAGTAATGTTGGCTGCTCAAACCTTCTGACCCTCTCAATAGCTAAGAACGGTCCCCGAATGTTGACAATTTTATTGAATCTTTCCTAAAGAACACTGTCATCTTATACCTATTAAAAGTTATTGGACACTTACCATGAGACCCACACTGGAATTTTACAGAGACAAATTCATTTCATTTCCCTTACAATCCAACCAGCTCAATACTATGGTGATTTCCTTTTTGCTTTAAACTAACTTCATCATCATTGTCAATCTTAAAAGGTATTTTTTAAACATGTCTTATATAATTTATTATTACAGTACCCCTGACCGTCCCTTTGAAATTCCTACGTTGAAACACTGAACTCCAAAGTAGCAGCACTAGGTAATGAAGTTTGGGGAAGAAATTAGATCAAGAGGATTGGGCCCTGCGAACGAGGGGAGCCGTCAAAGGAGCCGCCCCAGAGCTCGCTCACCCGCACTCTGCCAAGTATCCATAGCAACAGGCATGGGGAGGGAACCCACAGGTACCACGAGAAGTGAGCTGTGTGTCACCTAGGAAGGGGCCCTAACCAAACACAGCCATCCTGGCACCCCGATCTTGAGCTTCCAGATTCCAAAACTTGAGAAATAAGTTTCCATTGTTTATAAGCCTTCCAGTTTATGGCATTTTTTTATAGCAGCCCAAACTGAGACAAATATCATTGCAACAAATACCATTTATGTGATGCCTTGCTGGATTATGTTTTATACATTCTGGTCAAACAAAGCATGAGGATATTGTCCCTACTCCCAAAGGGAGGAACAGCGTTACTTTTTACATCAAAGAAACAATTTACGTTTCTGTGTGTGTGTGTGTGTGTGTGTGTGTGTTTTTCTCTCTCTTTCTCTCTCTCTCTCTCTCTCTCTCTCTCTCTCTCTCTCTCTCTCTCTCTCTCTCTGTGTCTCCCTCTGTATTTTTCTTAAATAATCTAGGACTTCCTATCTGGTCTTAAGTTTATGAACTTATAAAAAAGAATAGCCAAAATTTCTATTTATATCTCTTTAAGAATTTCAGCCAGTGGTTATAAAGTGCCAGGCTGTGGACATGGATAAGATAGTGGTGATCAGCCATTTTGCTAGAATGAAGAGCAAGAGAATGTTGAAGAAAATTTCTCATCCAAACTATTCATATTCAACATCTAAAAATGTGACATTCATGCACATAAAACTAAAAAATAAAAATTTCTTATATGAGTACTTCTCATTATAAATACATTTGAAGGTTGTTCAGGCAATTAAAAATGTCTATGCTTGATTTAAAAAAAAGTATTTACCAGGAAGAGTCCTTTATTTTAAAATTGATTTATTTAGAAAAACTCCTAAAACAAAACATGTATAGTATATTTTTGTATTATATGACTCCATTTTATTTTTTGAATAAATATTTGTAGAGGCATATTCTTAGACCTTATCTTCCACTGGGTATTTTTTGAGATTTTAGGACATAAGGTCTTTTTTTTTTTTTGCAATACCAGAGATTGAACTCAGGACCTTGCAATTGTCAGGCAGACAGCAGTATCACTGAGCTACATCCTGGGCCTTAAAAAATATATTTTTTTTTTGAGACAAGATCTCACTTTGTAGTTCAGGCTGGCCTGAGCTCACTATGTAACCCAGGCAAGTCCTGAACTCAGCAATCCTCCTGCCTCTGCTTCCCAAGTGCTGGGATGACAGGCATAAGCCACCACGCCTGGCACTGTGGTATGTGGTACTGATGGCTGGTGGGCATGAGTCTCCACGCCCAGCATTGTATGTGGTCACCGGAGATCGAACTCAGGACCTTGCGCTTGCGAGGCAGGCGATGGAACCACTGAGCTAAATCTCCAGCCCTGTAATGTCTCTTAATGAAAACTAAATAGCAACAAATTACTTGGACCTTAATTCTCCACCTATTTCCACCCTGCTTCTTTGCATCCTTTGATAGGAATCTCAGGAGATGGCTTTCTTACTGTTTATAATTCCTCTCTTTTCATTATCTCTTAAACTACCTTATGAGGCTTCCATCATCACTACTCCACTCAGCTGTGTTTCCACTCAATTATATTTTTGCTCAGGTCACCAACAATGTCTTGTGAAATTCAGTGGATCATCTTTGGTCTTCCTTCTATTGGCTCCATTAGCACCATTCGGCCTATTTTTACTACCTTCTACTTGAAAGTTTCTTTCTTTCTTTCCCTTTCTTTCTTTCTTTCTTTCTTTCTTTCTTTCTTTCTTTCTTTCTTTCTTCTTTCTTTCTTTCTTTCTTTCTTTCTTTCTTTCTTTCTTTCTTTCTTTCTTTCTTTCTTTCTTTCTTTCTTTCTGACACTGAATCCTACTAGTTTTACTCCTACCTCAGAGATCTTCCTTGATTCTTATACTACAAGAGAGCAAGGCTGAGTCCTTGTCTTCATTTTATCTACACCCAGTCGCCTGATAATCTCATCCAGACCTACAGCTTATAGTATCAGCAGGGTGAGGACTCCAATTCTCCATGTTTAGTTTAGGCATATGCAACATACACTCGATCCCCAGCAACTTGACATCTGAAATCAGGTGTCTCACAGACATTTCAGATGCGGTGAACCCAAAATCAAAATCCCAATATTCCTCAGCCATGTCAATCAATAGCAATTTCAACTTTTGGGTGCCGAAGCCAAAAGCTGGCTTCCTTCCTTCTCTCATAAATTACATCCTACCTACCATCAAATCCTGTTGAAGTGTATTTTCAAAATATACCCGCAATTCTCCAGCAGCAGAAACCACCTCCTCACTGGCGTCTGTCTCTACTTCCAACCTTACCCTCTTTGGTCTAGTCTCAGTGTAATGGCTCAGCAGATCCCTCGGAAACATCAGTTCTCCAACACCTTGACTATTATTCCACTCATACTGAAGCCAAAGTTATTTCTCAATGACCTACAAAGATTTATATGGACTTATCCTTGTGTTTCTCTTATTTCTCTGAGCTATCACTTTCTATTTACACCCCACTTCAGCCACACTGGCTTCCTCATTGCCCCTTCACATGCCAGGCACATCCTACCTTTGGCCCTGTGCGCAGGCTTTCCTCTCTGCTTATGACACACTTCTGAGGTGTATGCTGAGTGTCTCTTCTCCCTACATCTTTTCACTTTGAAAATCATAACCATGAACACTGCCCTCTCTACTGCCAGTCCTGGAAGTCTTCAATTCATTACTCTGTTTTAATTTCCTTTCTCCCATGGCATACTCTACCAGGAATTTAAGATATTTTTATATTCTATATATCATCTGTCTTTTCATGCTACAATGTAAGTTTTGCAGGTAAATAGATTGGTGTCCATCTGTGTCATATCTTTTTGTAAGTACCTAGAATGGCACTTGACATGAGAGGTCATTCGATGGATATTGATTTGAATTCAATGGGATAAAACAGGCTTCCAAAGAAAGAACTTGATAGATTCGGGCCACGATTAAACAACTTGATTTGAAACAGTTTGATAGAGGAATATTGTTCAATATGTAGTTTTATCATAAAGAAAGAAGGCAAGACATCATTGTATGACAATTTTTTAGAAAAGAGGTAACAACCTAAAATGGAAATTTCAAAAAAAATGAAGATGCATGTTCCTTGTTTTGTTTTTATAATTTGGACAATATATTTGCAGATGTTACAAGAATGAGTTCCAAGTAGACCACACTAATGTATCCTACAAAGACAAAAAGTTACTGCAAGCTTTACTTAAAGCAAAACAAAAATAGTCTGGCTTTTTTTTTTTTTCAGAGCTCACTGTAGTTTTATATGCACTCTGACCCCATAGATGTCTGCCAGTGCCACTGATGGCTTAAGTCCCATTTCATTAAAGTAGCCTCAGAGAGAAACAGCCTTGGCAATCTGAAGGAAAATTGAGAGGCACTAAGCTCTGGTTGTGTGAACCCTGTCTGAGGCATTACTATCACCTTGGAACTTATTATAATAGAAAACCTTGACATCCATCCTATCACAGATTTACATCATCAGAAAATGTCAGGGTAGTACTCAGCGATCTGTGATTTCACAAGTCCTCTAGGTGATCCTGATGCCAGCTCAGGTTTGTGAACCATTAGCAAAGCAAGACTGTTCATGTACAAGTTTATAATTACTTTCATGGTAAGGCAACCTGAAAGTACAGACTGCTTTCACTGACATGCAATAAATTTGCTAGGTCACCTAGCACCCAGCAATGACACAATGAACTTCCCTCTTGTGTTAACCTTTGGGAAACTTTTTCTGCATGCTGCCCCAGAATAAAGAAAAATTAGAGGATTGTTCCCATATCCCAGGAGGCTAATTTAACTAATACCGTAATGTTTCGAGCTGCTTGGCTTCTTCCAATTGAGAATTATAAATTCAGATTTTAACAAGCCATTCCTCAACATATCTTAACTTGATAATTACATTCCAGTAGTGAGGATGACTGCACTGGAATGTGAATTAAGGGGGAAAAAAGATGCCGAGGGTTGTAGGAATTTATAAAATTTAAAAAACACATGCTGGGGTCAGTGATTTGGTTCAGTGGTTCTAGCACCTGCCTCGCAAGCACAAGGTCCCTGGTTTGATCCCTGGTAACCACATACAACAATACCAGGCATGGTGACTCACGCCCGCCAGTAATCAGTACCACATACCACAGTGCCGGGCGTGGTGACTCACGCCTGTAATACCAGCACTCAGGCGGCAGAGGCAGGAGGATTGCTGAGTTCGAGACTTGCCCGGGCTATGCAGTGAGCCCAGGGACAACCTGAACTACAAAGTGAGACCCTGTCTCCCCACCAAAAAAAAAACCCCAAAAAAACAAAAATAAAACAAAAAAATATACTGATTTAAAATATTAATTCATAAGTAAGTCACTAAGAGTTCCTTTGCTTTGCTTATTCACACACACACAAAAATCAGAGGTTACCCTATTTAAAGACCAGAATGCCATCCAGTCTAAAACAAATATTCCTTAAAGCCCAATATTTGGAACTGTCACATTTCCACTAGTTCTTAAAGATAGCCGGGGACCTCACCTTACAGATAACAGAGCAGGCACTTAGTGGATAATCTAAGAACACATAGTTACGGACAAAATCATGACCACATCTTGGATTTCCTTATAGATATTAATTGAATGTGATAAATATCTATTAATATCTGTTCGGTACCAGCTCCCAGATTACTAGATGGGAGTTAACGCATTTCTGACATGGCTCCTGTCATTAAAGAACTCAGTGCAAGAGAAACTACCTCCTTAATCAATTAATGTCCACCTTTGGCTAAATTGGATCTCCAGCAGTGGAAGGATTAGTACAGATCATTGATTTTTGGAATAAAGAAATCTCAGAAACCTCCTCAGCAAGGAGTTCAACACAAGGCAGAGCAAGGTCCCCACACTGATCACCCATCATTTATTCACGACACTGAGGTGGGCTGGGCGTGGTGATGCACACTGTAGCCCCAGCACCCGAGAGGCTGAGGCAGGGTCTTCGTGATCCCAGGCCGGCCTGCGCTACAGAATGAGTTTGAGGCCAGCCTGAATGGCACAGCGAGACCCGTCTCAAAAGACCAAAAGCAAAACAAAAGAAAAAAAGACACCAAGGTGTCCTACACTTTGGTAAGAAAGAGTTTAACAGCACTCTATCGTGTGTCACTCACTAATAGTTCACATTCAGAACAAAACTATAGACGTGCAACGTGAGAAAATGATAAGCCTGTAAAAGGTCAGTGTAAGCTGGAGCCCAAAGCCAAAAAAGGTTAAAAACTAACTGTGAATAAATTGCATTTTAAAATTAAAAAATAGCATGATGAGTAGGTAAACTTTCTTTTTAAATTTATTTTTATTAGTATATGTTGTAATGCACAATAATCACATTCCTGTGGGGGAATGGGTATGTGTGTGTGTGTGTGTGTGTGTGTGCGCGTGTGCGTGTATATATATATACACACACACACACATGGTGTCTTGATCAGTTTTACTCCCCCTTCTTACCTCTCTCCTCCCTCCCCAGACCCCATTCCCATCAGCTGTCCTTTTACTCCTTACTTATATTTTGGTTTCTTAAATGAGAAGCCATGCAATATTTAATCTTCTATTTCTGATTTATTTCATTTAGCATCATGGTCTCAACATAGACCCATTTTGCTACAAATGATTCAACTTTTATGCCTCTTTATGGCTCAGTAGTAATACATTGCATACAGATACCACATTTTCTTTCTGCAGTCATCTGTTGATGGGCATACAGGCTGCTTCCATAATGTACCTATTGTAAATTGTTCCATTATAAACGTGGATATGTATATATATCACTGTGATATGATAACTTTAACTCATCCAAGAAGATATTCAGGAGAAGGACAGCTGCATCCCAAGGAATTTCTGTTTTTAGTTTTTTGAAGAATCTCCAGATGTACTAATTTAAAACACTAGTAGGTCTGCTTAGTAAACTTATGTCAATGAGAATTGGAAACCAAATTCAGAACTTTACTCTGACAAACACTGGGCTTTATTACCAGAGGTAATATTTTGGCCCTAGGGATAGGTACAAATAAAATAATCTTAGTTAAGTTTCTTGATAAAGTGTTCTTCCTTCCTTTCTTTCTTTCTTTCTTTCTTTCTTTCTTTCTTTCTTTCTTTCTTTCTTTCTTTCTTTCTTTCTTTCTTTCCTTCCTTCCTTTTTCTTTTTTCCTATTTCTTCCTTGTGGTGCGGGAGCTTGAACCAATGACCTTTCATATAACACAACGTGCTCCACCACAGAGTCACATCACCAGCCTCAGAGATCTTCAGAAGACACTAAGAGCTCTGCATGTAAAAGGCCATATTTATCCAGTCAATACTGTAAGCACCTGGAATGTACTATGACTTGGACTTTGTGGACTTAAGTGAATAAAACAAAATGTTAATCTACTCCATTCTATTGTTAGAACAGCTGGGGAACACTCACAACTTGCAGAACCGAATGACCTGAAGTCTGAAAAAAAATGGACAGAAGAGAACTTTTTAGTAGAGTTACCCTTGAGTCAAAGAAAAAAAAAATAGGGAAAAGATTAGGAAGACTATTTTTTTTTCTGGAATGCGAAAGATAGTTACTGAAAAATGTTACTGAATTCTTCTGTGGAAGACATTTTGAAAGTGATTAACTAATTCTATTTTAATGGGCTTAAAGCTATGATTAAAAGTAGGGTGCCAGGACAGTCATTCTCTTGAAGTTCCTCTCCAAGAAGGCTTTGAACAATAACTAGACGGAGGACTGGACTGTTTTCTCCTCCCTCCCTTATCTGGCTGGCATGTCGAATTCTAGATTTGGAAACTCATAGAGATTGCTATGAAATGTATCATGGACCATGACTCACCATGAAAAGGACAAGTGTGTAAATTGCCTTACCACTGAAAAATCCTCCCCTTTCTTCCTGGGACAAGTCTTCAGTTCTTTCTCTCTGATTCATATCCTGAGGAAATCAACATGACACAAAATGGTTGTGTTCAATAAAAAAAAAAAGGCCCACATTTGGAGAACATAATCTTTTTTAAACTCAGTTAAATTGTTATCTTCCCAAGAACGTTTTCCCTCCCAAAGGTGTCATGTAAGATAACTAAAACAGTCAAGCACCATTCATGGAATGAAAGTTCTATGTTAAATCCTTCTAGCCAACAGATCTATGAAGTTCACCTACCATGGCAACAATTTCAAAGGTGGGAGTCTAGCAACAGAAAAAGTTTATTTGAGTCCAACGTGTATTTGAACCTCCTGGCATCCAGTACAGAAGTTGAACTTCTACAGTTGTAGTATTAATTATGTGCTTACTAGGTATCAAGTAGCATTCTGAGTCTTCCATGCATTATTTTGCCTAACAGGAACAGCTCTATGGATACAACATATTGTGGACCCTTACTTACAGATGAGGGAAATGAGACTCAGAGAAGTTTAACTTATTTATCCACGATGCTATGCTAAGAAGCAGAGGAAGAGTCAACCTCCTGTCTTGACATCAGAATTTAAGCATCTAATTCTTCAAATAGTCCATTAAGAAAAGGTGGATACAATAACTCCATCCTGCATGTGAGAATGTGGCAGCTTAAAGGAGCTATGTATCTTCAGAGCATAAGGACTACTGATATTTTTGGTCTGGGATTTGAACTCAGGTTAGGCAGACTCCAATATTCATGTTGTAGTCGTTCTGACATGAAACATGAGTAGATATCCTCATATTCACTCCCTGTGAATTATTCTTAAATCAATTCAAATACACAAGCAACCAATCTGTACAGAAATTGCATGTGTGACTCTGAAGACAGTATGAAAGAATTAAAGATGTTAACCTTGGGCCCAATAGCTTTCACTTCAACTTGGCAGAGAAAACACAGAGATGAATGGACTGAAGTCAGTTCCAAAGCACTGTGTCAGTGTAGGTAAAATAACGTCCACTGAGCTAAATAAATTCTAAGGAGATGCTGGGGAGAGTAGCAATTAGAGAAAAATTGATCAAGAGATGCTTCTTAGAAGAGTTATATAGTGACATGTATGATAAATGGAGTTGATCCCATTGCCTGAAATCTGCTGGCTATTTTGTGAGCAGAAATAAAAATACTTTGGAGAGCTCACGGCAGGGCAATACAACATTCACACTTAATGGAAAAGTTCTATGGAAGATTTGGCTCATGATCACAGAGCAATAGAAAGGTGAAAGGAAAGGAGGGCATTTTTCTGTGATTACACCTAAAACTATAGGGATTACTCTTTCTCTTGGCTAGTAGGTTTCCATAGGGTGCCATTAAACACAAACTATAAAAGTTGTAAATCAAATCCACACCCATTCTTTATAAGGAAAGGCAGAAGTGCACAGGGAAGGGAGAAGACTCAATTTCAACATTTTCAAGAGATTTTCCAGGTGACGGATCCGGTCTAAAGGAAAAGAAAAGAATTAAACTAATGTTGGGTGCAGGGTGTCACTGGATAAATGAACTCACTTGGTAGTTGCCTAGATCAGTCTCTGACCCACAGATCTCCAGTTTAATAAAGAGTAGGCTATTTCAGGGGCCAGAGATTTGGCTCAGTGGTTCCAGCGCCTGCCTCACAAGTGCAAGGTCCCTGGTTCAATCCCCGGTAACCACATACAACAATACTGGGCGTGGTGGCCACACCCACTGGCGATCAGTACCTCATACCACAGTTGCCGGGCTTGGTGGCTCAAGCCTATAATCCCAGCACTCAGGAGGCAGAGACAGGAGGATTGCTGAGTTCAAGGCTTGCCTGGACTACACAGTGAGCTCAGGGCCAGCCTGAATTACAAAGCGAGACCCTGTCTCAAAAAAAAAAAGAGGCTATTTCAAAGGTCTGTTGGTATATTAAACATACAGTCCCTATTTGCAAGATTCACTAATCCATGTTTTTCTTTCTTTTTTTTTTTCTTTTTACTTAATCCATGGGCTTCAATGCAACTAGTGGTTTACTGAGACTTCTTTAAGAACAGTATTACCCCACTATCTAAGAACAAGATATATTCAAGATATGAATGAGCATAACTAAATACAATAGTTTGGAAGGCAAGTACATTTGGGAAAGCTGAATTCAAATATTCTGATTTTTGGCCTTAGATACACTCTTGTGCTTTACATATCTACAATGTGAACTTACTCAACATTTCTAAAACTTTTGGACCGTAACATACCTCTGAATTTTGTCAGAATTGCATTGATGCCTCATGGACCTGCCATTGCAAGAAATGAACGATGTTGTCCTTGCTACTTTGGTAGTTGGGTCCAGATGGATGGAATGATGGACAGAGCCGGGGACTGCCTGCTTTCAACGACACTGAACCTATACCCAGGAGAACTGGTCCTCCACTTACAGGCCTTTGGATTCGCCAGCGAACGAGAGTGACCATTCTTTAATGTCTCATTGCAGGTCTCTGAACGGCATCTTGGGCCCCTAGAAGAGCTCTGGGGTCTTTCTCTCGTAACGTTCTGCTCAGCATGAGCGTCAGTGGGGGGCAAGGGAAACAAGGCAGAACTGTCTCCTCGCAAGACAGCCATATCTTCCAGTACCTGCGAAAAACATGAAGTGAAGCATACTATTGTAGTTCGGGTTAAAAATGTCTCTCTCAGACTCTTGTGTGTTCAAAGGTAGAGTCTTGGGAAGGCAGTTGGAGCACAAAAGCATTCATCTCATCAGCGGATAAATTCACTGATAAACTCACAGCTGTGAGAAGCTGGGGCGGGCTGCAGAAGGCGAGTCGCTAGGGATGTGTTTCTGAAGGGTGCGCTGCGTCCCCAGCTACTTCCTTCCCCTCTTCGCCTCTTCTTCCCCTGCTCTTTGCTTCTTGGCTTTCGAGGTAAGCAGTTTTCATAGACCACACCTCTCTGCCATAATGTCTTTTTTCTTGGAACCAGCTGCTTAGGGGCCGAAAAATTCCGAAACCATGAGCCAAAATACTGTTTCCTTCCTTAAGTTGTTGATGGCACATGCTTCGTCCATGGATGACAATCTGACACACTTGCGTGCCTGAACATACCGTGTCGCCTACACCTTGGTGTTTCACCACAGTCTTCCAGGTGTCTCAGAAGCACTCAGATCCCTTGAGCAGACAAAACCCTACCCATTGGAGGCGCTGCCCTGCCCTCTCCCACGCCCAGAGACTACATAGAACATGGTGGAGGCACGCTTCTCTCCAGCCTGCCTCTGTGAGTGACACAGTAAAAGGCTGCCATTGTTCGTTACTGTTTACAGAGGAAGAAACGAAGATATAGAGACACCAAAGTGAAGTAGCACTTGGTAGAACTGTATCACAAGAGGAAACCGGAGAGTGGAATGTCTGTATAGAAGAAAGCAGTGCACTTAGTGGGGCAGCATCTTTACTTAGGACACCCGGACTCTCCATTCCTCCTGCAGCACATGCTCAGCTGAAGCAAACCGTCCACCCTCAAGCGTGGCTCTTCTGCCCTATCCTCTGAGTCAGATGAGCGTAAAACACCCAAATCAATATGTTAATATGCTATGCTTTAATAACATTAATAAACATTTTTAGCCAGTAAGCAAAAATTAACTTATTTCTTGATGTAAATACTGCGATTTTGCATGTAACTATACATCTTTTCATACCTTCTGAATATCTTTATCAACTAAGAACTCTCTATGGTGAACAGATTTAAAGGGTAACTTGTTTTATAATGCTTTATCACTTACTGAGTACTTTCATTTACCTTATTTTCAGTAACACTCCACAAGATGGACTTTAATGTGTTTATTTCCAGACATAGAAATTAGATCTGGTGAATCTATCATGCAGCTAACACTTGGCAGAGTACGATCAACACCCAGACTTTCTGATTTCATATGTAGCACTATCAGCTCCCCAGTAAATGAGTCAAAACCGCACATTTCCTGACAGATTTCCAGAACAAGTTCATGGTGATCCTACTTTTTTCTATACCCCCAGAGCGTTCTATAAAGTTACTAGTTTATTGGAACTGTCTTATTTTCTAGGCACTTCACATGTTCTGACTCACCTATCCTAATCAAAGAGAAACATCTTATTATATTCCACTTTCTAATATTCTCTTCATTCTATGCTGCTCTTATCATGGAGCATGACCCCTGCTCCAGTCCTCACACAAGCGGGCTTAACTCCAGTCAACAAGACTTTGCACAGGCTTTGCACGGTGGCAGGCTTGTACCTGGAGAGGTGCATCTGGGGTGTGATTACTGCTCACTGAAAACAAGACAGTACAAATGCCGGATGTGGTGGCTCACGCCTGTCATCCCAGCACTCGGGAGGCAGAGGCAGGAGGATTGCTGAGTTCGTGGCGGCTTGCCTGGGCGCCACAGTGAGCTCAGGGCCAGCCTGAGCTACAAAGCGAGACCCTGTCTCCAAAAAGCAAAAAAAAAAAAAACAAGACAGCACAGAGCTGGGGGCCCTTTCACCTCTGGAAAGTCCTTCTGGCCATACTCTCTGTGGTCAGGGAAGAGGCGCGTCTCCCTTCTGCTAAGCCCCAGCACTCAGCGCACTGTATTCCATGGCAAGTGTCTGTTTAGCATGTTCCCCCCTTGACCCTGATCACCTTGAAAACAGGAGTCCTCTGTCGTTTTTCTTGCAGTTCCCAGAATACAGAACATAGGAGGCTTTCCACATTCGGCAAGTTTACAAGTGAAGATATAAAATGGCATTAAACCAATTAAGGCAGTTGATTTTCCATGACAAAAACCCTGCAAAGAGGCCATGACAAGCAGCGTGACACGCAGGGCTCCCCTGACACGGGTGGAGCCAAGATGGGAAGGGATGCTACAGCCTAGTCAGATGTCACAGAAAGCGAAGCTAGGCAGGGTCTTGAAAGAAGAATAGAAAGTTACCAAGTAAAGTGCACAGAGCTCAGAGGGGTAGGATGGGCACGGGTGGCCAGGGGAAGACAGGCTGCAGCAGATCTCAATTTCACCTCAACTCTACAGCATAGCTATATTTTCTTTGAAGCTCCTGACCTACTCTCTACCTACCCTGGTGGTTCAAATCATGTTATCTTTTTTCCTGGCTCAGAGAACTTCTTCGAGGTTCTGCAAATATCTTCAGTCTGCTAGGGAAGCAAATGTGAGAGAATAAAGCTGCCCCAGTGGGAGAAGCCAAGGACAAAATGAAATGAGCCACGAGAGGCCCTGATCCTGGTCATTCCTGGAGTCTGGCATACCTAGAACTCTCTCAGTTTGGCTTCTTTGTTGTGGCTGGTATTTTGCAGCGGTTTTTATTTAACTTAAATTAAATCAAGCTGTCACCTACAAGCACAAGGTTTCTGATCAACACTGAGACAAAGAAATAGGCAAAAGAGCTGCCTGAGACTGTATTCTTTAATGGACCTTTCCCACCGTCTGCTCCCTCCCCTCATCGTTTGAGACAAAGTTTAAATTCTTATCTTAAAGCCACTATTCTACTCATAGCAGCTTTATAGAGAGTTAGAACATTTTCCCCAGAATAGCTGTTCAATCTCACAGAGACTGGTTTCCTTTGCTATTTCTTTGCTATTTCCTTACCTCAAGGTAAGAAGTGATCATAGAGTTCATATTTAGTGAAAAAAAGCAACATGGGCAAAGAATTCACGGGTATGAAGTAGTAACCTTGGTGTTCCTTGATTCACTCAAAAAGTGGCCCATACACGTACCTGTTTCTGTGACAGACAAGGATTGGAAGGTTAAAATGATGCTTTACTTGCTTCACCAAGCAGAATGAGGAGCACCATGCCTTATTACTGTCTAAATACCTCAACTTGGCCACCTGGGAGAATATGTTCTTATTATTTTTGTAATTTCTGGTGAGTCCTTTTTGAACCACTTATAAGGGAAGCAAAATTTATCAGCTCACAATTTTCTAGCTGCATTTAAATTCATTTCTAATAAAAAAAAAACCTGGCCTCATGCAAAAGACCAGTTGGAGATGGCACTTGGTTATTTTTGAAAATGTAAAACATCCTCCAAAGACAATCACTTCCTCTTAGCTAAGTATATATTAAAATAATATGTATAGGTTCTGAGGTCTACTGTCAAATAGGAGCTTCAAAGATGTTTTGCCCAAGGCTAGGCAGCATAACTGCCCTGAAGGGAGCTCTGCTATTCAGAACACATAGGTTTTTAAACATTGGTTAAAATAATGAGTTCTAGAATTCATATTAACTTTCCAGACAGGTATGTATCTGCCCGGAGGCAGGTACCAAGATCACCTTAAATCACCTTGAGTCTCTTCCAGTTCTGTGACTCTGTGATTGCTTCTACTGGATTTCTCCAAGTCTGTGGTGACCTGAAGAGCTATTTCTGTCCTAGTTCTTTTCCTTATATAGGTCAAATCTTATCCCAATGAGCACCATAACAATAACCACCTCATGACCTGGTTATTTTAGACAACCTGATAAAATAAGAATCAAGCATGACCTCTGAGCCAGAGATGGCTGTTACAGAATTTGACCTAAATATTACTTCAACTAGGAGGTGGCCGGTGTCAGAAGTTTTTATCTTCATGCCAGTGGGCCATCATGGAACAGCCAGATTAAAAGAAAAATATCAGTGCATCTAAATCCCTGTACTCAAAGTCCTGAATCACCGATGCTATTTGACAGATGGTAAAAGGCACAATGTCTGCATGCTCGGTCCTAAGAACCTCCACTCTGTGACATGTGAATGATACCTGTCTTACATATCTTGTATCTTCCCAGGCAAAGAGGACCAGAGCTGATTGCCTATCCTAATTCTGGCTATTAATAAGCCCTTTTGTCAACTAGGTAGCCCCAAACCTGAGATTTCTGCACCCATTCCTTCCCAATGGTCTAGATTCCTGTTTCTTTTTGTATATATTATTCTTACTTATAAAAAGATACTAGCTATTGCACTCTTCCCTGTCTGAAATATTCCTTTATTAAGCTCATAAAATCGCTGAAATGGTATATTTGTTGGTTTATTCCCAGCTATTCTTGTCCCTTAAGAAGTCGAAATTGACCTGAAAGATATAAATCTTAACTATTATTAAATGGTAACACCTAGCCAGACACCTCTGAAGGTTTAACATCCAGATCCTTTTATCACCAGGTTCCAAAAAAGCATGAAATCTCATGCCTAACAGTAGCTTCCATAATAAGTGGTCAGTAATTATTTATTAAATTAGTAAATGATGAATGTCTGCTCTTTAAAACCAACTCAAATGTCCATCCCCCCAAAGCAGAAAGAGTCTTTCTACTGATCCCTTAGGATGGCCTGTATTTCTCTATTATAATGCTTATGGGATACTTTTATTGTTCCTATCTATTTCACCAACTAAGTTAGATAATATTTCAGAGCAGGAGGTATGTTTTAGAATACCATGTTCTTTGTGCCTAAAACAGTAGGAGTTCTATAAATGCTTTCCCTTGACCAAAGAATACACAGAAATGTTTCCTTTGTAATTCTGAATGTTAAAGATTTATGATTTAACATCATACCCTCAAATTCTGCCCAGTCTCCAGAGGCTTCTATGGATCACACTGAAGAAGCCATGAGTCACTGAGCTTGGAGGGGAGGGGTGTGTGTTTGTGGAGGATTTGTTTCCCGACCTCGATGAATCATGTGTATAATTACCCAAACTGCATCCTGTCTAGGGAAGTAACCAAAACCCCTATTGCTGGCCCAAATTGCTTTTTGGTTTTGTGAGTAAATGCCACTGGCATGCCATTAAATAAATGCCCTCAGAAAGCCCTCAGCCAGTGCTTTAACCTGCAGAGGTTGGGGTCATGATAGACCAGCAGTCTTGCCTCTAGAGCACAAGGTGAGGTAGGTATTACTTTCTAATCTTGCCTCTAACTGAATATCTGCCTCCAAGTTCTTATTAAACACCTGTTGTACTCTGATCCCAGTCAGAGGTGCCACCATGTAATTCTCCTGTGCACAACAGGCAGTAAGTTTCACCATCTAGAGAATAAAAACCAAATTTCTTTTTTTTTTTTTTTTTTTTTTTTTTTTGAGGCAGGGTCTCACTTTGTAGTTCAGGCTGGCTCTGAGCTCACTGTGTGGCCCAGGCAAGCCTCGAACTCAGCAATCCTCCTGCCTCTGCCTCCCGAGTGCTGGGATGACAGGCGTGAGCCACCTCGCCCGGCACTGTGGTACGCGGTGTTGATTGTTGGTGGGCATGAGTCGCCACGCCCAGCATTATATGTGGTTACCGGGGATCGAACTCAGGACCTGGCACTTGCGAGGCAGGCGCCGGAACCACTGAGCTAACCCTCCAGCCCCCAAGACCAAATTTCTTAAATCTGTCATCCAAGAGCCTCCAAGCTACTTCACGCAATTTATTTTCCTCCATCCCCAGTAACCACAAGCTCCACATAAAATGGATGGCTTCATGAAGATGTGTAAGCCTTGCCCTCTGCTCTGTTCTATCACACCGTTCCTCTGTATCTAGCAGTAAGCTACATCCCCAGTCCTGTTATATTTTTTACGTAGAACTAGGAGCTCACTAAGATGCTCAATTCCCCAGGTAAAGCACAAATTCAAAAATCATCTTTTTCTAGCTTCCCAAAGGAGTACAGGCATGTGCTGCCATGCCCAGTTCCACTGCTTACTTCTGAGTTGTATTATAAACACACACATGTACACGTCTGATCCTCTAATCAATCACTCCATGAAGAAATCTGAATCTTAATCCTTCCTTCAACTTCTAGCAGTCCTGTCAGAGTGAAGACTCAAAATAAATGTTACTTGAATGGAAAATTAAATTCAGTCAATTATTTAACTCTCCATCTTTTGGTTTGGAATCATCAGAAAAGATTCAGTGTAGAATTGTATTACTTCTCTCTATTATCCATTTCCTCCTTCCCATAAAACTATAAGGTTAAGAAAAATCTTTGGGGCTGGAGATTTAGCTCAGTGGTTCTGGCACCTGCCTCGCAAGCGCAAGGCCCTGAGTTTGATTCCCGGTAACCACATACAATGCTGGGCGTGGAGACTCACGCCCACCAGCCATCAACACCACACACCACAATGCCGGGCGTGGTGGCTCAGGCCTGTCATCCCAGCACTCGGGAGGCAGAGGCAGGAGGATTGCTGAGTTCGAGGCTTGCCTGGGCTACCTAGTGAGCTCAGGGCCAGCCTGAACTACAAAGCGAGACCCTGTCTCAAAAAAAAAAAAAAATCTTTGATCTCTACAATTATTGCTTTGCATACCTATAAATCTCAAAGGCAAAGGTTTTATTCCAGCCTTCCTTCCTCTGATAGCCAGCTCGTTGGAGCTGAGTTTGTTAGTAGATGTCACAAGTTCGTGGGGGAGAGATACAGTTTTGATATTAAGTTGAATAAAGAAGAGTGATTAAAAGGGGATATGCTGTTTCCAAAAGCAAACTTTTTAAAAGTGTATTGCACAAACAAAGACGTTTCTGTTACTTTCTGTTTTGGAATATCCACGCCACAGTGTCAATTTCAGGGCAGATGGATAAGTGAGCGCTGATGTAATAAAGCTTAGCTTTGTTCGACTGCAAAGCCCTGTGCCTTCCTTTTCCTGCAGAATGCCGGTTATGAGAATGGGCAAGACAAGGCCAAGATCACCCAGGCCACGGTCAGATAACGAGGAGCAAGGTGCCAAGACTTGCTTCTTCTACTCTCTCTTGACAATGACGACATCTGGATGATGAGAGAGCAGAGTGGCACTGGTGCAACTGATATCCCTCTCTTTTACATTCTTTAGGCTGCCACCAGGGCACTGTCAGAGGCCAGGTCCTACCTACACCATTTAATATCTGAACGACCATACCGAAACTCATAATTTTATCCTCATTCATGTAAAGCATACCACTTGCTACAATACAACATAATGGTCAGATATTGATTAGTTTTACAGATTGGAAGATGACTTTTTATTATCCCATGCTGAGGGTTGGCAAATATTTATAGGGGCTTGCTAATAAGTTATTTAGGCTTTGCAGAGAGTTTGGTCTCTGCTTTAACTACTTAACTCTGCCTTTGCAGTAGAAATGCAATCGCAACACTAAATGGATAAAGCCTTACGCCAATGAAACTTTATAGGAACAAATGGTATGCTGGATCTGGTGCACGGGCCATATTTGTAAACCCCTACCCTATACATCTGGTAAGAATGCTAAAGGCAAAGGGAAATACCTAAACGTTTCTTGGCATGAAGAATGTTACTGTTGGGTTGGGCAAGACTTTCAGATATATCTTTAGGGTACTTGTTTTGAGATCAGAATTTTAGTTTCGTACATTATCATTCCCTTCTTCGCGATCACCAACATCATTTTGAACCTATCTATGAAGTATTACTGAGGGAAACACAAAGGAACCCTAGTTTCTTACACCTGCCACTTGACCATACTCTCTTCTGGGAAAGACAGCTCTGATGATTGTTAAAGAAAATATCAATCATACCTGTGGCAAAGGTCGCTACATTTTTTTAACAAATTGGTCCTTTGAGCAAGATGAATTTTAATGGATTGGTTTATTAACCTAAAGGTTGAACCAGACTGAGAGTAACTGAATGATCTGTTCATAATTAGTATTATTTATAATTATTTTACTTAGGAAAAAATATCACCTTAAATGTCAGGATGTTTTTTAATTGCCTCAGATGAAATTCAAAATAATTGACTTTGCAAATGTATTTTTTAAAGAACTCATTTAAAAATACCTGAAGCTGCTGACAGTCTAAGAGAGGCAAGATATTGATATTCATTACCAGAACCAGGGCAGAAATTGATCTATCATATTTTTTTAACCACATGAATTGTGTGTGGTGGTCACTTCTGAACACTAAACTGAGGTGTGGAGAAGGCAAATATATTTGTTCCTCTCCCCCCCAAACCTTCTCTCTAAATGAGAATGGCATGTAAATATTGCCTATGTTTTCTGCTGAAGTCTACATTTGTACATATTTTGTATTTGATGTGTGTGTGCTTGAAAGGAGAAGTGCTTGGAGATCTTAGACCAGCAGAATGTCTGAGGTGCACGGTGGTGTATCCAGGCGATTGCGGCAGGACTCTAACTTCTCAAATGTGAGGCAGTGTATGGGTTCAAATTAGCATCTCCATAAAGATGTGATCTATCAGTGGATCGGTGGAAATGAAAAGGAGTCGGAGAACACGCCCCAGCTGGGGGGAGAGCTTTAGAAATATCTGAGTTGGGGAAGGCGGGGGAACCGCTAGAAAAGCGCGCAGGGGGACGAGGACGGCTCCACGCACGGAGAGTCGCCGCCGGCCGGCGCGTGCAGACGCGCTCGCGTGTGCTCCTGGCCGGCGCATGCGCACGCGGACGCGGGAAGGAGGGCGGGGGCAGCTCCCCGGACAGGCCGGGAGGGGCTGAGCTCTGCCCGGCCCTGCCGCGGGCCTGAGGGAAGGGCGGGCGTGGCTGCAGGTGTCAGTGGCGCCCGACCAATACTACCTGAGACGTGGCAAAGAAAAAGTGACAAGCGTCGCGTTAGGAAGACCCTGGATAGAGAACACAGCGCTGGGGTGACGAGCTCGCCCTCTCACTGCTCCTCGCGAGCGCACACGTGCGGCCACGCCTAACGCACGTGACTCCACCCGTGGGCAACATCCGGGACACGGACAGCTCCGTCCCAGGTCGCCGGACACCGCCCATCACCGTCTGCGGTCGGGGAATAGAAGAGCGCAGCTGATGGCTGGGAAAAGAGATTCCGAGAAGTAAAAGAGAAAGAAGACAAAGTTTCCCACTAACTGCCAAAAACATTATTCTAAAAGTCCCATGGAAATGGGGAGCTGTACTTAAATATTCCCACAAATAGTAGAACACTGTGTGTGTGTGCACGCGCGTGCGTGTGTGTGTGTGTTTCCAAAGCCCACTAGGCAAATCCCCTGCTGAGAGTAGTAAGGGTATATTAACTGATTAATTATTATTAATGCCAACTTTTATTTAGCTAGCAATTATAATCTATTAAGAGCATTTATTCACATTGTCTTACTTATTCAGTCCTCAGAAAAATCCTGTAAAGCTCGTCAGTAGTATATTATTATCTCCCTTCTATAGACAAAGGAAAAGGAAGCACCAGTGTTTCCTCGCCTAAAGTGAGCTCACTGACGAGCGGGGGATCTTGGCGTGCAGCGCAGAACTTCTCTGGGCCCAGCCCCTCGCGCGGCGGAGGGCGACGGGAAGGAAGGCAGGCAAAGCGGGCAGCCGAGTTAGGAACGGCCGGAGAGGCCGGCGGACTGGGCCCTCGGAGCTCGGCTCCCAGCCCGGGGCGCGCGGCCGCCCGGCCGAACCTGCTTCCTTTGAGCTTCTTAGGCAACCGCACACTCGCTGTCCTCCGCCGGCCTCTCCTCCTTAGGAAGTTTCTGGGGCGGCCGAGCTGGAATCCACTTCAAACCCATCCGTCCTCTGACTCAGCGCCCTCCTCCCTCTCCCGCCCGCTGCGGTCGGCCTCTCACACCGCACCGTGAGGCCGTTTTATTTCATTTGCCCTCCCTCGCGCAAAACCCTTTTTCCCCTTTTCCTTTGCCCTCTTCTCTCCCGTGCTCTGCAGAGGCCTCGGTGCGCCGCGTCTCCCCTCGAATCCCTTCTGCGCAGCCTGCGTTTGCTCTCCCGAGCTCCCCGCCGCCAGGGGCTCCGTGCTCTCCCCGAGGGCGCCCCCCTGCTGTCCGGGGAGGCTCCTACCTGGGCTCCACAGCAAACGCACCTCCCGGCCGTCCCTCGGACGCGCTTCTGTCGGGCGCCAGCCCCCGTCCGGGCCCGTGGCCCCGCGCGCCTTTGTCACTTCGCCTCCTGACTCGGGAAAGCGGCCGGACAGCAGCGCGCAGTGCGAGCCGCTATCGAGGCTCCGCCTGCAGCTCCCAGCGGTGTTATCCCGGGCTCCGACATTGCAACAAAGAAATCTCACCGTCGGGAGAGTGAAAACCAGTTGCGGGACAGGAGTCAAAAAACTTCAGCGCTTCCAAAATTCCTCAGCCCGGCTGTCCTCCGGGGGCTCCCCCTTGTGGGAGACGCGGGGCACGGCAAGGCAGGGCCCGGCGGGAGGAGGGTGCGAGGGGACGGCGGGCACCCCGAGGGCGCGGCGGGGGCAGGGCGCCGGGCCGACTCCAGCCCCGAAGGCCAGGCTCTGCGTGCGGCGCGGCCGGGTGGCACTTGGCCGGCTAGTGCGTGCCAGTGCGGAGCCCGCGCCGCGGTGCTCTGCGGGGAGAGGGGCGACTGCCATCGGTTCCGTCTGCTGCCGTCCGAATTCCCGGCCGGCACAAACGCATCACCCAGTCAGACACCCGCAGGGCTGTCTGAGGAGACAGGTGCGGTCCCCGCTGTCTGAGGAAAGCGTGGTGCGCCGGTCTCCTGGCTCCCCTGGCCCTCGGGGGCCCTCGGGATCCCTGGCAACGTTCCGCCCCCCTGTTGATGCATCAAGCGGCTGTCCAACAGCCGCCTTCTCTAGACAGATGCAACCTCATTCATTCTGAGCCCTCCCCAGCAGGCAGGTGGGAAGCACATACATTATTCTGTCTCTGCAGACAGAGTGCGAGGCTCGAGCAGCCACGGGAAGCTCCCACGCCCGAGAGCAACCGTCAGTGGAGCCAGGACCCAAGCGGGGTTTTCTGAGCTCCTCTGTCCCGTGAGCCCACACTGCGCTCTGTCTCTGGGGGAAAAAGGTGAGGAGGGGAGTGTGGTCAGACCGCCCTAAGGACAAGGCAACGACACGCACAGGGCGGTGGTGAGCAGCTCGCCCCGCTGTGAGGACAGCGCGCAGGCTGCTGTGTAGACAGGCGCAGACTGAGCCTGCGGGAGAGACGCCGCCATACGTGAGCGATGGAAGAGACAACCGCAGGGGCTCACGGGAAGCTCCTTACTTATCACATGCTGTTATGGAAACCAAACAGGGAGAGCGCAGGATGACAAGCACGATCTGGTGCTGGTCCGGGGTCGCCACATATCTTATGACATATTACGACTCGATGTCATCGTCACACAAGTTCTGAAACTGTGACTGCAAGGTTAGTTTCGTGCCATTTTAGGGATGAAGAAACTGAGGTCAGAGTGTTAATGGACCGTAGTACATGGCAGAGATAAGGAGCAACAGAAGCTGGATGAGCCTTGGGCTCATCTCATGTCACACTGACATACTGGGTCTTCTGGGGGGGACAGAAGTACACGGGTTGAACCTAGAGACTTTACGCTGGTCTCTCTATCACCACACATTTTTTTTTTTAATTGTGTGAGAGCGTTTTGCTAAGCTGATGATGAGTTACTACGGCTGGGCTCAAATCTGCGATGTTCCTGCTCCATTTCCCACCATGCCCAGATCTGTATTCATTCTTCCAAGAGTCCGGGCGAGAGAGCTCCATCTGGGGGAACAGTATAAGACACCTGGGGCCAACCTGGATCCCGATCTCAAGCCATTTTCCCACTGATCTCTGAGAAGTCCCACCACCTCCCCGGGGCCGATGAGGGCGCTGAGAAAGCCCGAGCGAGATGCACGTTCATAACAATCGACTGTACTTAAAACTTCGTGGGGACTTTCTCCACACACAACACAGACACTAAAGGAATAAAGCCAATACCAGTAACAAGCTCGAGCAGGAGCACTGGGTGAATGGTTGAGAATCAAGGCAACAGACAAGGAGGAAAGCAGTGACTTGCTCCTATTCAACGGATGCGGACGATACCCAGGAAAAACGGAGCACACCGAGAAGAGAACCCAGAGCGTGCAAGAGACTCGAAACAAGATAAAGAAACGCGGTACTTAGATTCAATCAAGTATTATGCTGCCGTAAAGAAGGATAAACTTGAGTCACTCAGAGGAGAGTGGATGGATCTCGAGACCATAAGGTTCAGTGAAATAAATCAGACACTCCTGCTTAAATATTACATGATTTCTTTTATATGCGAAACCCAAACTATAAATAAATCACAGAGAAATATAAAAGACAATAGGAAGCAGAGAGAGTGACCTTTTGCAAAAGGGGATCAAGAAATACAGGACAAGAGGAAGGGTACGAAGATTAAAAAAAAGATTAAGATTTGTCATTATACATGTTCCAACTCCGCATGGCAAATATAATAAATACATACTGTGAACAGGTACTAATAAGAATTAAAAAGAAAAAAAAATTTACAAAGGACAAAGACATATGTCACGAAGATCTAGAGCGATGGAAAATTTAGGCTGATGAAGATACAAGTCTAGAGTCTCTGCCTTTAATTACTCCAAGGGCTCCCAGCTAGAAGGGGGCGAGCTTTGCTCTTCCCAGCTTTAGGGAACAGAACAGGGCCAAGAACCTTGGAAGAGAAAGCTTTTGGAACCACTATAAGAAACAGTCGGATAGTTCGGTCCAAATTTGGAAAGGTCACTTCTTGTCCAGAGAAGTGCAAGGGGGGTTCTGTCATTGGGAGCCCTTCGGCCAAGGAGAAGCTCGAGTGAAGAAGTCAGCAGGATGCGTAGGAAACATTCAAAGGAAATGTGGTAAGGAAAGCAATGAGGGCAAAGAACAAAGAGGATTCGGAAAGAAAAAGAAATAACATGTATATGGGGCGTGGGCTTGTGGGGTGGGTAGGGATGTGGGTAAAAATGAGAAGTAACTTGTGTCCTATACTGGTACCAATTCCCCAATGTTGAGTGTGATTGTGAGCCGTATATAAAATATACCCATAAAGAATTCAATTTTTTAAAAAAAGAAGTCAACAGAATGAAATAGCTTTGGGGACCCTTCTCACTCTCAGTCTTGAAGTTTTTGAATAACCTGGTGTTCACAAGGAGAAACTCGACAAAGGAAAAGCATGAATTCCCCACACAAGCATGCGCTCACTAGAGAAGGACCTCATGGTCTGACTGCACTGTCACCAAGTCCAGACAATGTTTAATCTGTTTGCTTCTCTTTCACTACAGCTGAATTAATCTTCCTACCTTAGGTAATTACATGATATTTAAGCACATCTCAAGTGGAGTAAATATACTAAAGAATGTAATTCTTTAGCATAGTGGAAAACATAAAAGAAAAGACAAAATTCCGACAATCTGAAAGGTCAATTTGAAGAGCACTGTCGGTTTTAAGAGATACTGAGAAACTGTCTCCTCCAGCACCTCCTTCCACACCCACGTCTGAATTTCTTCTGTATCTTCCCCCGTTGAGTGGCCACCAGACACCTGTTTGAATGCAGGCTCCAGGGTCTAGTTAGCTGTTGGCCATACTAATAAGGTTCAACAATAAATAAAACATATAACAAGCAAAATGCACCAGCAAGACATGGGGGGAAATGAATATGAAATAGGATACTCTGCCTTTAGTAAAGTACCAAAATACAATGATAGAACTTAAAATTAATCAGGGTTCCTGAAAGAAGAAATTACAGTAAAAATGTTAAATACCACCTCTAGGTGGAAGGACCACACTGTAATCATGTATTATTAGTAAAAAGTACAGGTGAAATTATCCCCTGCTTTGCTATCTTTGGCATATGGGTATGAGCCTGACAGGACAGACTTTGAAGAGAGAGGGTTAGGGTCAGGATGAAAAGGAGGTGAAGCTTGCAAAAAAGAATTCCACAATATCATGGACCTTTGGGTGGGCTGGCCTGCAATATATGTTTAAAGCCACTGGCATGATACAACCTGGAAAAGACTTATAGAAAGGAGTGGAAAACTGGTATGGATAGCAGATAAAAGAGAGGGATCATTAAAGAACTGATCCCTGAGTGTAAAATAGAAGAACCACAGTGGAGACCCCTTTAAAATACTGAAAACAAGCCAGGCATGGTGGCTCACGCCTGTAATCCCAGCACTCAGGAGGCAGAAAGGAGGATTGCTGGGTTCAAGGCTTGCCTGGACTACATAATGAGCTCAGAGCCAGCCTGAACTACAAAGCGAGACCCTGTCTCAAAAGAAAACCTGAAAACAGAAATTCCAGTTGACCCAGCCATACCCCTTGTGGGTATATTCCCAATAGAATTCAAGATATCATACTATAGGGACACAGGTATACCCATGTTCATAGCAGCACAACTCACAGTAGCTAAGATCTGGAAAGAGCCTAGAAGCCCACCAACAGACAAACAGTGATAAATATGCACGATGGAATGCTATTTAACCATAAAGATGGGTGAAATCACACCATTTACAGGTAAATGCACAGAACATGAGACCACCATGTGAAGTGGAATCAGTTGAACACAAAAAATTAAGTATCTTGTGGTTTCTCTTACATGAGGAAAATAGAACATAATTAAATAAAACTTAAAAGAAAATGATAGGAAACAAAAAGACAAACCTTTCAGAAATGGAGGTGGTAAAGGATTTAAATGATCAAAATGTGCTTTATCTATATAAATCCCCACAAAAAAAAGGTACCTATGATGTTATATACAGAGAGAAAGCGAGAGACAGAGAGAGAGAGACAGAGACAGAGAGAGAGGGAATGAATATTAGCCTATTTTATTTTATTTTATTTTATTTTATTTATTTATTTTTGCTTTTGAAACAGGGTCTTGCTTTGTAGTTCAGGCTGGCCCTGAGCTCACTATGGTGCCCAGGCAAGCCGCCGCGAACTCAGCAATCCTCCTATCTCTGCCTCCCAAGTGCTGGGATGACAGGCGTGAGCCACCACGTCCGGCACTGTGGTATGCGGTGTTGATTGTTGGTGGGTGTGAGTCTCCACGCCCAGCATTATATGTGGTTACCCGGGGATCGAACTCAGGACCTTGCGCTTGCGAGGCAGGCGCCGGAACCACTGAGCTAACCCTCCGGGCCCCAATTTTATTTTTTTAAAAAAGAACTGACTCCTGATTGAGCAGAGGGAACAAAGGGCTTAGATGAAGAGGAAGAAGACAGAGTTCGGGAATGAGGGAAAAGAGAAGTTGGTGAGAGCAGAAAGGGAAATTTAGACGTGGAGTGAACTGAAACGGAATTTGCAGGGAGATCTGAAGCAACAGGGAATCTTCCAAGACAATCTTAGGGTCTCCAGAGGTGGTAAGAGGCAGGGGTAAGAGCAAACACAGAGTGAGGAGAAGGCAAGAAAAGCTGAATGGGAAGACAGAAGGATGCCGGACTCCTGACACCTTCCTCTCTTTGTTTTTCTGAACAGCTTGCCTCTCAAAGACGCACCGCTAAAGGCGTCTTCCTGGATGCTTAAGATTATTAATTCATTGGGAAAATATTCCTATCCACCGGTGTTGGTTGAACACCTGCCCTGTGCTCAGGCACCCTAGAGAAATAAAATCAAATATGAGTAAAAAGCCCAGCTATCAACTCCTACCCATCAGTCCACACTCCTGTGCTCACGGACCCCATGGGCCGAGGCACATGACAAGCAAGAGGACGCAACAGGACGGGGCCCGCTGTCCAGCAGGGCACAGGCGAACAGGAGAAGGGGCCGGACCAAGTATACACACGGAGCAGCCGGCACTCAGAACTTTCTCCTTGGCATGAGGACGTAAGCGTTCTCCCAGCCCTGGTGTCCACAGGGAGGCTGAGCTTCGAAGAAGGCAGAACAGGTGGGAGCCCAGCTGGGCAGAAGGGCCGCCTTTCTCCTTAAGGAGGGAGGCCCAGCCCGACAGGGGAAAGCCTCCTCTCAGCTCCTGCACCTGAAGACGCCCTCGCCTGCGCCTGCGACCGGGGGAGGCCAAGGCCCATTTGGAGCCTGTCTGACTGTCCAGCTTCTCTGTCCACCTCGCTTTTCTACTTGGGTTTGCAGATGAGTCCAGCTCATCTCACCCGCCCTCAATGTCTCCGTCTCAGGGAAATGTTTGCATTTTCCTTGGCACAGGTACAGCTTGTTGAATTCTTTTACTCGGGGCCAATTACAACAAGACTTAAAACTGCTGAGCCCGGTGGTTTCTTCTGAGATCCACTTACATCCCCTCGCTGGAAGGAACAGGGCCCTCCTCACAGAGAGTCTGCACGCGGAAAGAGCACGTTCCACTTCGAAGGTGGGGCAGGCACAGGATGCTCTTCCCAAGGACAGGATGGAGTCAAATCGGTGTTTGCCTTGATCGCACATTGCTTGCTCGGGTTTCACTTTGTTGAAGAGTAGAAGAGATGATTTCAAAGCGCCCCCTTGGAGACCGTCCGAGAAAAGGCTAGGAGGGTTTTAGTGCAAGTCCTGTGGGATCTCAAGTTGGCAGAAGAATTTATATGTGTCATTCCTGACCTTCCACAAGGTTCAGGGTTGAATACTGCGACTATATTCCTGTAAGTCTTGGCTTTGAGAAGAAGGAATCAGTGTATAGATAATTTTTATCTTTTTAATAATCCTAGAAAAGTGTTTGGGCGGGAGTCATGCAACTTCAGAAAAGGTTACTCCAAAGTTGTTTTTTTGTGATTACAAATTGTTATACCATGATGATTCAATAAATTTGCTTCTTTGTTTATTCTTAGCCCTGCTAACATTAGAATGCATAGCATTCCCTAGTTGTCCCTCACTCAGGGGAAAACACTGAGGAATATCTTAATGAGAGCATGTCAAGCAGCAGTATGGCCAGTTTGGGATTAAAAATTATCCATGGATAATTCACAAAGCATGTAATCCATGTGCAGGTCATTGAGAACTGACCACTTCTGAGAGGGCCCTATAAGAGCGGCCAAATAGTGTCTTTCCAACAACAGAAACATCATAGCATTATGTCTCTGGTTCTTGGCACTGATTCATGGCTAACTAAGGCAAAAGCACTACCGCTCCATGCTCTAACTCTGAGGGCATTTTTCAGACCGGGCACACAGAATCTCTTGGAAAGAAAGATCTAAACACAATCTCATAGGCCAAATGTGCCTACGTCCAGACACCGAGATAAGTCAGTTAGAACTGAACTTTCTTACTCTTGACAGAAACTACAGGGCTTCCAGTCAAAAATCATACCTTAAAATACAATGAAATCATGCATGTCTCATTTACTACTGTGTAAACACATTCTAGAAACCAAAGCTTAAGCTTGTCCCAGTGTCTTATCAAAAAGCCTGGCGTTACCGTAAAAGATGCATGGAGGTAACTCTCCTAGGACTTAGCACCGTACAGCCCATCTAGGCGCCTCTTGGACTTGGTGATCGGAACTAGCCATATATCCATGCCTCTGAGAAAATCTTACAAACTGGTACAGACACAATGATATGCAGTTCTCCCGTATCAACGGATGAATAGCAGCTATTTCTATTTCATATCAAGAAGGGGATTGACTACTTTGAGCTAAAAGCCACCTTCAAAGTGGGAGACTAAATGGAGTTAGGAAAACAGTCAATTTTCATTTTCATTAAAGTTACAGCTAGAGCTTCACGAGCTGCTCATTTTTAGAGCATTTCCTAGGTTCTTGGCTAGGGACCAACTTGTGTGATAAAAGAAGGCAAATCCTAGGCCCAAGAAGATCATTAAAGACCGCTTTAGTTCGCTGGATATCACTTGTGAAAATACTTCTCGCATGCTGAAATCAGCAGGAAATAATGTGCTAATAAGTCTGAGAGGCCCACAGAGAGATGCCAGTGCATGAACCCAGTGGTGCCACGCTTAATGTGTCCACCTGCAAGGCCAGAAGATCCCACGTCTCCTCGACTTCCAAAAGCCTACTGTTCTTTACTGTCCGAATGGCGCGAAAACAGTAAACACAGAACGTAAAAAACAGCGTCCCCCCTTGCATCGTTAAAGCTGAGGAAACGTAGAACCAGAGCCTTGATATCACAGGTAGGGAAATGGCGATATGGAAAGGCAGCACAGCAACTGATTTAAAACACTGAAAAATCACCCGATTCTGCAGATGAGGCAGGACACCATGATAGTACTTTGCTAGTTTTTTGCTTTCTAATTATGCGGAAAATCCTCCTTCCATGAGTGTACAGAGAGCCCCACTCACCGAAAGCAGTGTGCGTAATAAAAATCATAAACCCAAAGACCTGGGGCAGAACTTGTGTCCACCGCCCTGCTCGTGACACTGACTCACCCTTTGTCAGGGTCACAGCCCCCCATGACGATGGCTTTAAGTTTGAACAGCTAACAGGCCACTGTTTCCCCTTCTTGTATCCCAGCGAAACGTGCAGAAAGCTCAGCTGCTTCTGCGGCCACGAGAGAAACACCCAAGCTGGCAGTGACTGCATGGTAGGGTTCCCTCCCTCACGCACCCCGCCTTCACAGCTGCTGGG
>PVIC010013123.1:5922-38674 GCA_004025085.1 Thryonomys swinderianus
AAATAATTAAATTTTAAAAAAGCTTCACAGGGAGCAGAGGCATTGAAATGAGATGTAAGAGCTGGTAAATACCTAGTAAAGTGGTTTTAAAAAGAAATCCAGTTTTTAATTCACTTTATTCTAAATAACTAACATAAATTACAAAGGGAATTCATATATGGTTACTATATAAAGCTCCACCAACAAAATCAAAGCAAAGGTCAATGAATGGTACAAGAAAATTGTATTCAATATATTTTTTATCTCACTAATTAAGAGTCACGTATTTGGAAAGATCTTTGACTATCTTCTCCAAGGGGCAACCTGAAGACAGTTTTCTCTCAGAGATTTCACCCTCGCACCTTCCTTCTTTTTCTTCTCTACATCCATTTCAATGATAAAATTCTGAGAAAGCTTCTTTCGGGTCTGTGCCTTTCTTCTCAATGGAACTTCTACAATTCTCTTATCTGCTTGGCCAACTTAGCTTTGTGGTTTTTCAGGAAAGCTTTGTTCCTTAAGTTGTCTTTTTCTGTATAATGTAGAATACAAATACATATTCTAAACCCAGTCCAGAAAAATAAAGGGTAATGGTCATACCTATTTCACTGACTCCAGGTCTCTAAATTCAGCTGCATTTATTTTCAATGGTTTCTTCTGATTGTGAATTCCTGTTTTACTAGTCCTCGGATACAGCTTATAAAATCATTTCTGAAGACTTTCTAGATGGCTTACTTGAGTGGTACCTCCCTGATTGAAAATGCTGGGGGTTTTTTTTGTAATTATAATATGATTCTAATTTTAACCATGCCTAGTTACGGACATTTTATATTGCCTGACCTTTTTGGGATACTCAGTGAAACTGGTATGCCATTGCTATTTTAGGGAAACCTTACTCTCATCAGGCAGCATGTTTACAGAGCCTACTGCACTTGTGCCTTCGTAACAGAAGCCAGATCTGCTCATGTGCCCCTGGGAGATGCCAACTCCTTCCCAGGTCTGATCCTAATTTTATCATCAAATAAACCTGTGCCTTTCCAGGGTGGGCCTCATTATTTTTTCATTTTTCAGATTCTTTCCTGAAAGTTTTACCTATATGACACCAAAGTCAAAACTGGTATAGTAAGTCAGGAAACTATTCAATCAGGGAACTTCCTTTGATTGTACTTTTTCCTTTCTAAATAATGGATTCATCTAATACAAACACCTTTAGATCAAAAGTAATTTTTAGGCCATGTTCAGCCTAACTTGAATTTTATAAACTTTTACTTTAGTTATTTATGGTAAGAGATTATTTCACTTTAAAACAATATGGCTCCTAATGAGCATATTTTTCCTTCAAACCAGTTATTTCCTGAGACTTAGATTTTTCCTGATGATGATTTTAATAAGAACCATCTGGTGAGAATCACTTTTTTGAGAAAGAGAGAGAGAGGGTGTTGCTTTGTAGTTTAGGCTAACCCTGAGCTTACTATGTAGCCCAGACAAGCCTCAAACTCACAGCAATCCTCCTGCCTCTCCCTTCCGAGTGCTGGGATTACAGAAGTGAGCCACCACACCCAGTGAGAATCATTTTTTATAACTAGGATATTTCATATGTCTCTTGTTATATTGGTAGAAGGTGTAAAAAACAACTGAGACTAATGTGAGATTTTCTAATTTTTCCAACTTGGATTATAGGCACTGTTGTAAATAGTTATGTGCAATGTTTTGCAAGGGACAGTTTTATTAAAGCTTTTTTCATTATAAAACAAATATTCCTAAGTTTTGTATACCAGCATTTCAGCCACCAGGCTAATAGTATATACATTTTTTTGTTTCATTGTACTAATATTTTGATTATAAGAACCAAATTATGAACAAGAGCTCCATGCACAAAATAGAAACCTTTCTAATTATTTTAACCAGCAAAAAGATATTCTTCTGTCAGTTCTGCCTGGAAAATCTCTTGCTAGTGTATTTGTCAGATAGAATTTAATTTACATAAATTACCCTAGAAGCAAGGGATTCTTTGGAATGTAGTTTGTCACGTTTCAGTTTTTTGTAATACAGAAAGACGTGCTGGAAGAACATGGGGAGAAAGGCCAACAGCAAATTATGGACAAGGATGAAAGTATGAAAGAACTTCAGAAATGACTCATCAACAGAAGGATGTTAACTGAATCCAGAGGAGAGCATGTAATTAAAGGAGAGGGGGCAGTAGAACAAAATTATTGAGGACAAAAAAATTTCAAATTTAAGGGATGATCAAAGAAGATCAAAGTCTCCCACAGGAGAGTAGAATTGAAAGGCCAGAGTGGTACAAAGAATCAGATGTTTTGGCATCCAAGAGAAGAGAGCCTTGAAAAGAAGCAAAATAAGAAAGGATCAAAATAATATAAGACTAAGAAATATATCACCATAGTGATATTATTTCTTTGGAGCAACAGGCGTAAAAGACAGACTCAGAGGGGATAGGACATGAGAATGAAGAGGTAAGGGATATAACTGACTCTAACAATAACTTTGTCCATAAAACTAGAGGATAAAAAAGAAAACAAAACCTATGTATATAAGGAGCAGGGAATTGTAGGGAGGGCAGGGGAATGGGAAAAAAAATGAGAATCAAGATGTGTCATGTATTGGTACAAATCCTCAATGTTGAATGTGATCATAATGTATCTATGAAATGTACCAATTAAATCAGTTTGAAAAACTAGAGATAGATATAGAATATTAAAGTAGATTTTGAAGTAAGAAGATAAATATTGCACTCACACTTTTTTGGGTAGGAGACAGTTGAGGGTATTTAAATGTTAAATAAGAATTCAAGAAGCAATTGAGATGTTGAAATGTGGAAGGAAAGCGAAGAAGTAATGATAAGTGATTCTTGAGAGTAGGAGGTGGTGGGACCCAGAGCAGAAGTAAAATGAGTTTCCTTGAATGGTGTGATGGTTAATTTTATGTGTCTATTTAAGTGGTGGGGTACTCAGCTGGTAAAACATTATTCCTGGTCATGGCTGTGAAAGTATTTTTAGAAGAGATTAGCATTTGAATCAGTGGGCTGACTAAAGAAGACTCACTCTTACCAATGTGGTCAGGTATTCCCCAAAAGAGAATACCTGTTTCCCTTGGTGCTTTCATCTTCAGACTCGAACAGAATTCCACCACCTTCTTTGCTGAGTATCCAGTTTAAGTGTCTGATGACATATCTTAGGACTTCTCTGACTGACACCATAATCATGTGAGCAAATTCCTATAATAAATCTTTTCTTTAATAGATATCTATATATCCTTTTTATTTTTATCTTCTGGAAAACACTGGTTAATATAGATGGAAAGAAGCACCATCTTTTCTATTTATACAGAAGAGACCAAAAATCATACATTCAGATGCAATAAAGTGTGGATGGTGAGGCATAAGAAGCTCACTGATGATTAATTTTTGTTGTTGTTGTTGTTGTTGTTGTTGTTGTTGTTGTTTTGAGACAGTGTCTTGCTTTGTAGTTCAGGCTGGCCCTGAGCTCACTATGTAGCCCAGGCAAGCCTAGAACTCAGCAATCCTCCTGCCTCTGCCTCCCGAGTGCTGGGATTACAGGCGTGAGCCACCATGCCCTGCACTGTGGTATGTGGTATTGATGGCTGGTGGGCGTGAGTCTCCACGCCCAGCATTGTATGTGGTTACTGGGATCGAACTCAGGACCTTGCTCTTGTGAGGCAGGCGCTGGAACCACTGAGCTAAATCTCCGGCCCTCACTGATGATTATTTTGAAGGTGTTAGGAGTGGATCTATCTCACGTCTCTTTCCTATTTCCTGGCAGTGCCTTGGCTTGTGGCAGCAAAATTTCAGTTGTCACATGGAATGCTCCCTGTGTGTGTGTGTGTATCCGAGTTTTCCTTAGTCTTAAGATCAAGTCAAATCTGACTGTCCTCCAACTCTGTTTCCCAGTATGAACTCATAGATCTCAACCAATGGTATCTTCATGGGGTCCCTTTCCATTTAAAGCCATACCCCGAGGCACTGGGGATTCGATTTTCATAAATTAACTTCATGAGGACAGTTAAACCTATTTCAAACCTCTGTGAATTAAACATAGTGGAGTTTAAACATAGAGATATAGTGGAGTCATCTGTTAATAACAGTACCTGCCTATTAGAAACACTATGAGAATAAGGGTGATACTGTATGTAAAATATTTAGCACAAACCATTGAATGTGAAACATACTCCATAAATTGGTTAAGATTCTTAATTTTTATGGTTTAAAAATAACTACAATAATGAGTATTTTTCCTTTATTCATTAACTTATGATTTATGAACTCTCATGTGTTAGGCTGTCTTAAAAACAGAAATATATAAAGTAAATTATACATTGGTTGAATTAGTGAGCTCACAGTTTAATGAGGTAGAAAGTCATGCAGACAATTATGGATCAGTGAGACAAGTATAAAAACAGCTACAATGTCTAATGGAAGGAATGGAAGAACTGGGGATGCTTTTACGAGAAGCAATAACCAGATGTTTGCCATACTTACATGCCAGGGGAGTGGGAGAAAACAGGCACTATGATACTTACTTTTTGTTTATGTAATTGACTCCATACTTAAATAAGCCAAGTCTGCCATTTCCCTCAAAAATATATCATGAGTACTGGTACAGATTTTCCAATATTGTGCATGATGGTGAGCTGTATATAAAATGTACCAATAAAGAATTCAATTAAAGGGGCTGGAGGGTTAGCTCAGTGGTTCCAGCGCCTGCCTCGCAAGCGCAAGGTCCTGAGTTCGATCCCCGGTAACCACATATAATGCTGGGCATGGAGACTTACATGCCCACCGGCAATCAATACCACATACCACAATGCTGGGCATGGTGGCTCAAGCTTGTCATCCCAGCACTCAGGAGGCAGAGACAGGAGGATTGCTGAGTTCCAGGCTTGCCTGGGCTACATAGTGAGCTCAGTGCTAGCCTGAACTACAAAGTGAGACCCTGTCTCAAAAAAAAAAACATTCAATTAAAAAATATATATACCTGAGTTCAATCCCTGGTACTGCAATAAATAAATAAATTTTTAAAAAGTATATATATATATATATATATATATATATATATATATATATATATAATGTTTTTATACTGACAGTTTTCAGAAGGTATAAGGTTGGCTTTCTCAATTTGGAAGTTGAGTTAAAATATTTATAACTCAAAGAGGAATTTAGAATTTTGATAATTGAACTAGTGTATTATCAGAGGTAATGTTTGATGAGGATCCTTGTGAAGAATATCAAGATTTAGAAGCTGGATATATTTGCTTGTTCAAAAAAAACACAATTAAGATCTTATCTTCTAAAGGAATAAGACAGGTAATCATGCTCATTCCTGGAAGCTCAGGGATGGTGAGTAAGCCTCAACACTAACAATAGCAACACACTCATTATTTCTCCACATCCACCTAAAACATTATCCTTTAGGGGTCAGAGATTTAGCTCAGTGGTTCTGGTGCTTGCCTCACAAGCACAAAATCCTGAGTTCAATCCCTGATAACCACATACAATGCTGGGCTCACACCCACCAGCAATCAGTACCACATACCACAGTGCTGGGTGTGGTGGCTCACGCCTGTAATCCCAGCACCTGGGAGGCAGAAACAGGAGGATTGTTGAGTTCGAGGTTTGCCTGGGCTACATAGTGAGCTCAGAGCCAGCCTGAACTACAAAGCAAGACCCTGTCTCAAAAACAAACAAACAAAAAAACAAAAACAAAAAAAAACCCAAAAAACTATCCTTTAGAGAATGAAGAGGATATCAGAGAATGGAAAGACATCCCTTGTTCCTGGATAGGAAGAACCAACATTGTCAAAGTGGCTTTACTCCCACAACTACTGTACAGATTCAATAAAATCTGTATTAAAATCCCAACAGTGTATTTCACAGATCTAGAGAAAATAATCCAAAAATCATCTGGAATGACAAGAGACCTAGAATAGCAAAAGCAATTCTAGGAAATAGGGACATGGAGGGGTATCACTATCCCCAATTTGAAACTTTACTAAAAGCCACTGTGATTAAAAACTGAATGGTACTGGCAAAGAAACAGACTCGAGGGCCAGTGGAAAAGATTAGAAGATTCAGAAACAACTCCACATACACCAAGCCATCTTATCCTTGATAAAGGAGCCAAACATCCTCAATAGAGGAAACACAGCCTCTTTAACAAATAGTGCTGGAAAAACTGGCTTCAACCTGCCAAAGACTGAAGCTAGATCTATCTCTTTCATTGTGTACTAAACTAAAATCAAAGTGGATTAGAGACGTAAATATTAAAACAGAAACTCTGCCAAACAGATTAGGTAGTACTGTTGGAGACATTGGTTTAGGAAAAGACTTTGTAAGCAAAACTTCTATAGCACAAGAACTAGTAGAAGAAATTAACAAATGGAATCTCATCTTATCAAAAACCTTCTGCACAGCAAAAGAAACCACCAGCAAAGGAAAAAGACAACCAACAATATGGGAAAAAAATCTTTACCAGTTGTTCCTCAGACAAAGGGCTACTATCTAGAATATATAAAGAGCTTTAAAAACTCAGCTCCTCTAAATTTAAAGACTCAATTCAAAAATGGGCAACTGAAATGAACAGACACTTTTCAGAGGAAGATGTAAAAGCAGCTAAGAAGTATGTGAAGAAATGCTCAATGTCACTGGTCATTCAAGAGATGCAGATGAAAACAACATTGAGATTTGATCTCACTCCACAAAGAAAAGCTGCTATTTCACAATTAGCCAGCAACAAATGCTGGCGAGGTTGTGGAGAAAAAGGAACCCTTCTCCACTGTTGGTGGGAATGTAGACTGGTACAACCATTATGGAGATCCGTGTGGAGATTCCTCAAAAAAGTAGGATTAGAGGGCTGGAGATTTAGCTCGGTGTTTCCAGTGCCTGCCTCACAAGCACAAGGTCCTGAGTTCGATCCCCCCCACCCACATACAACAATGCTGGGCTTGGTGGCTCACACCCACCAGCAATTAGTATCACATGCCACAGTGCCGGGAGTGGTGGCTCATGCCTGTAATCCCAGCACTCATGAGGCAGAGGCAGGAGGATTGCTAAGTTTGATGTTTGCCTGGGCTACATAGTGAGCTCAGGGCCAGCCTGAACTACAAAGCGAGACCCTGTCTCAAAAACAAAACAAAACAAAAACAAACCCTAGGATTAGAGGTCCCATTTGACTCTGCTATTCCCCTGCTGGGGATATACACAAAAGAATTCCAAGATTCGTATCACAGCAATGTATGTGCACCCATGTTTATAGCAGCTCAGTTCGTGATAGCTATATGTTGGAAACAAGGCCCATCAACTCTAGACTGGATAAAGAAGATGCGGTTTTTTAAAAAATAAAATGGAGTATTACTCTGCCATAAAGAATGATGAGATTGAGTCATTTATACTGAAATGGATGTTTCTTAAGGACATAAGTGAAATAAATAGATCACAGATGTGTAAATATCATATCTTTTCTCTGGTATGAGAAAATGAAGTAAATGTGTTCTAGAATGCATGGTCGATATTGTGAAATAGTAAGTATTCATAGGGAAATAGGGTTTGGGGTAAATAATGAGAGTAAAGAAAAAATTATTGGTTAAAAAAAGGAAACAAAGCTTGTGTATATGGGACAGGGAGTTGTAGGGTGGGACAGGGAAGAAAAAGCATGGGAATTAAGTTATGTCATATACTGACGCAAATTCTCAACATAGAGTGTAATTGTGATGTGTATATATAATGGGCCAATAAAGTAAAAAAGAACTCTCCTTTAAACTCTCAGGTTAACTTGAGTCCCAAGTGCATAATGCAAATTTCTCTGTTTTTAACCATGTCCCTTAAAATAATTATGTTATTCTACTTGTTCTATTATATAATAAAGGGTAAGACATGCTATTGTAACTGAACGTTTTTTCTTTTTTCCCTTGTATGCAAGGAAGCTTCAAGACAAATACTAAGTTTAACTAAACAAATTATCATGCAGTTATTCTTTCACTTTGTTTTCTTTATTTTACTACCTTTATCTTGCACAGCTGTTGTGGAGATGAATCAAATCTTTTGGGAAGAAATCAAGATGAAAATCTTCATTTGTGGTATTAGAGAACTTGAAACATAGTCATACAAACATTGCCCTGGTTGCTTAGCAAATAGAAGTTATCTTTTTTGAAAATCCTAACATACACTACAGTTAAATATATGTTTTCAAGCCTAATTCACAATTTGTTTGGCCATTTTGTCATTGTTATGTTGTTTGACAATGTATACTTAGGGACTATACATTACATGAGTTCATATGTGTAGTGCATACTTGAACAAAAAATGCATACTGTGCAATGGTATATAGCTGAGGAGGGGTTAATGCATAAGGGTCTTCTAAGGTGAGCAACTTTAAACTCATAACTCAGTTTCCTTAAAAAATTAGCCCTTCATTTATATTCTCTTGGAAGAAGGAACAAGAGATCCCCAACACACTTTGTTTTTTCAATAGTTCAGTAATTCTTTGAGCCTATAAAGAGAAATGAAAGAAATACAACCTATCAGAGAATAATTGCTTAAAATGATTGAAAAATAATAATGGAATTTTGAGGGTTTTGCACTATGGCAAGGTATGCACTATGGCAAGGTATGCTTTTACTAGATAGAAAGGTCTAACATTCATTTAAAGAATGGCTTCTTTTCTGGATTAAAGAATTCTCAGTGATAGGAATGAACAGACTATTTAAAGGCCGCAATTCTTGGTTTAACTTTCAACTAATTAATAAAAGACAGTGACTAATTTTCAGTAAATAGTCACATACACAAAGATGGAAACTTTGTATGGAAGGCTTGAAGTTCAAAAGGATAGACATTTCAGGTGCTCATTTTTGAATTGGGTCTTTAAATTTGGGGGAGGTGATTCTTTTAAGTTCTTTATATATTCTAGATAGTAGCCCTTTGTATGACAAACAGCTCATAAAGATTATTTCCCATGTTGTTGGTTGTCTTTTAGCTGTGACAGTGCTTCCTTTTGCTTGCAAAAGTTTTTTTTTCCTTTTTTCTTTCTTTTTTTTTTTTTTTTTGAGACAGGGTCTCGCTTTGTAGTTCGGGGTGGCCCTGAGCTCACTATGTAGCCCAGGCAAGCTGCCGCGAGCTCAGCAATCTTCCTGTCTCTACCTCCCGAGTGCTGGGATTACAGGCGTGAGCCACCATGCCTGGCACTGTGGTATGTGGTATTGATTGCTGGTGGGCATGAGTCACCACGCCCAGCATTCTGTGTGGTCACCGGGATCAAACTCAGGACCTTGTGCTTGCGAAGCAGGTGCCAGAACCACTGAGCTAAATCTCTGGCCCTTGCAGAAGCTTTTTTTTTGGCTTTGTAGTTCAGGCTGGCTCTGAGCTCACTATGTAGTCCAGGCAAGCCTCGAACTCAGCAATCCTCCTCCCTCTGCCTCCCGAGTGCTGCGATTACAGGCATGAGCCACCACGCCCGGCTGCAGAAGCTTTTTAAAAGGATGAGATTACACTTGTTGATTTCTTCTGCTAGATCTCGTGCTATAGAGGTTTTGTTCATAAAGTCTCTCACTAAGCCAAAGTCTCCAAGAGTTTTACCTAACCTACTTTGCAGCAGGTTTAGAGTTTTTGTTTTAATGTTTAGGTCTCAAATCCATTGTGATTTTAGTTTAGTGCGCAGTGAAAGAAAAAGGTCTAACTTTAGTTTTTGGCAGGTTAAAGCCCAGTTTTTCCAGCATCATTTGTTAAAGAGGTTTTCTTTCCCCCATTGAGGATGTTTGGCTCCTTTGTCAAGGATAAAATGGCTAATGTATATGGAATTGTTTCTGGATCTTCTCATCTATTCCACTGGTCCTTAGGTCTGTTACTTTTTCAGTACCATGCAGTTTTTATTACAGTGGCTTTATAGGACAGTTTCAAGTCGAGGATCATACTACCCCCTGCCATGTCCTTGTTGCTTAGAATTGCTTTTGCTATTCCAGGTCTCTTGTAGTTCCAGATAAATTTTTGGATGATTTTCTCTAGCTCTGTGAAATATGCTTTTGGAATTTCAATCAGGATTGCATTGAATCTATATAGTAGTTCTGGGAATATAGCCATTTTGACAATGTTGGTCTGTCCACCCAGGAACAAGGGATGTCTTTCCATTTTTTGATAGCCTCTGAAATGAACAGACACTTCTCAGAGGAAAAAGTAAAAGCAGCTAAGAAGCATATGAAGAAATGCTCAATATCACTGGTCATTCAAGAGATGCAGATGAAAACAACACTGAGATTTCATCTAACTCCCCAAAGAATGAATGCTATTGTGAAATTAACCAGGAATAAATGTTGGTGAGGCTGCGGGGAAAAGGAACACTTGTCCACTGTTGGTGGAAATGCAGACTTGTGCAACCCTTCTGTAGATCAGTGTGGAGATTCCTCAGAAAACTAGGATTAGAGGTCCCATTTGACCCTGATATTCCCCGCTAAAAATATATTTGAAAGAATTAAAAGAATCATATCATAAAGACATATCTGCACCCATGTTCATAGCAAACCAGTTTATGATAGCCCAAACTTGGAAACAACTCAGATGCCCATCAACTGGAGACTGGATAAAGAAGATGTGGTTTTTCTATAAAATGGAGTATTACTCTTCCAAAACGAATGACAAGTTTGAGTCATTTATATGTAAATGGACACACCTTGAGGACACACTAATAAGTCACAGATCTGTAAATACTATATCTTCTCTCTGGTATGAGAACCTGTAGATGTAAATGAGATCTAGGATGTAGGATAGATTTTGTAAAATAAGAAGTATTCAAAGGGAAAGTCATAGGGGAAAGTAATGAGGGGAAAGAATAAATGATTTAAAAAGAAAAAGAATATGCATGTGGGGGGTTGTAGGGTGGGTAGGGATATGGATAAAAATGAGAATTAACTCGTGTCATATACTGGTAAAAATCCCCCAATGTTGAGTGTGATTATGAGCTGTATATAAAATGTACCAATAAAGAATTCAATTAAAAAGAGAACAAACATCAATTTTTGAATGTGTGAAGTTAGCATAATATATGTACCTGACTATAACTACAGCTATGAAAAAAACAACCCATTGGAAAACATACCCTCAAAGGCACTTGGTGATCTACTGAATTTCTAATTAGTCGTCTACCCTACTGTCATATAAATGATTCTATAAATGCACTTGATGTTCATAACAAAAATATTAGAGTAAAATGGCCAATTAATGTCTATGTTTCCTTCCCTTCATTTTGAAATTTAATTTTTGTGTGGTGCTGAAGATTGAACTTAGAGTATTTTTATTGAGGTAATGCAGTCTTTTTTTCTTTTTGTTCTTTTATTAAGTTATTGGCTCATTTTAGATGCATATCAGAGTTGCAACCAATATTCAGGACTTTACTTGTATTGATATATTTTCCTTCTCATTTTTCCTCACTCCCTTGTCTTCCTTACCACCCTGACCCCTATGTACATAAGCTGTATTTCCATTTTTTTAACCATTAAAATTTTCTTCCCCTTTTTTACTTTCCTCTGTCCATTCTTTCCCTTTTCCTTTTGAACAGTTTCCTCCTATTTCACAGTACCTGACATTCTGGACCTCATTTACACCATTGTTTCTCATACTAGAGAAATGGTATGGTATTCACACATTTGTGTACTATTTTTTTTTTACTTATGAGTATGTCCACAAAATACAACCACATAACTATAAATGTCTCTAATTTATCATTCTTTATGTCTGAGTAATACTCCATTTTATTAAAAAACCCCACATCTTTATGTAGTCTCCTACTGATGGGCATTTGGACTGTTTCTGAGATGAAACTATTACAAACTGTGCTGCTATAAACATGCTTGCACATTTGTCACTGTTATATGATGCTTTTAGTTCTTTCATGTATATATCTAGCAGGGAAATAGCAGGGTAAAAGGGACCTCTCATCCTAGTTCTTTAAATTTGAGAAGGCTGACTTTTTAAAGTTGTTTGTATATTCTAGATAGTAGTCCATTGTCTGAGGAACAGCTGGCAAAATTTCTTTTACATATTGTAGGTTGTCTTTTCACTCTGTTAGTGATTTCTCTTGCTGTTAAAAAAAAATCTGTTTAATAAGATGAAATCCAGTTGTTGATTCTGCTCTGCTAGCTCCTGTGCTATTGAGGTTTCCTTCATAAAGTGTTTCCCTATGCCAGTGTCTCCAAGAGTTCTACCTAACCTACTTTCCAGCAGGTTTAGTGTTTCTGTTTTAATATTTAGATCTTTAATCTACTTCAACTTCAGTTTAGTGCATGGTGAAACATGTAGGTCTAATTTTTAATCTTTGGCAGTTTGAAACCCAGTTTTTCCAGCACTATTTATTAAAAAGCTATCCTTCCTCTCTTGAGGGCACTTGGCTCCTTAGTCAAAGACGAGGTGGCTTAGTATATCTGGAGTTGTTTCTGCATCTTCTTATCTACTTCATTTGTCTTTGGGCTGTTTCTTTGCCAGTACCATGGTATTTTTATCAGAATGGCTTTGTAGTATAGTTTCAAACTGGGGATTTTGGCATTTCCTGCCATGTCCTTGTTGCCTAGAATTGCTTTTTCTATTCTAGTCTCTTCTGGTTCCACATGGATGTTTGGATTATTTATCTAGATCTTTGAAATATGAAATCAAGGTTGCATTGAATCTATATAGTAGTTTTGGAAGTATAACCATTTTCATAATATTGATTCTTCCTACCCAGGGACAAGGGATGTCTTTCTGTTTTTTAATAGCCTCTTCAATCTCCCTTCTCAGAATGCTGTAGTTTTCAGGGTAGAGGTGTTTCACCTCCTTTGTTAGATTGGTTCCTAGATATTCCATTTTTTGGATGCTATTGTGAAAGGAAATGACCACCGAATTTTTCTCAGTGAGTGCTATTTGTGTATACAAAGGCTATTGGTTTTTGAGTGTTGACTTTGTATCTAGCTCTACTACTAAATCTTCAAATTAAGTATAGGAGTCTTTGGGCTGACTTTTTGGGATCTTCTTTATAGAGTATCATATCATCAGCAATTAATGACAGCTTAACTTCTTTTTCTATTTTTAAACTTCTTTTTCTATTTTTATCCCTTTAATTTTTTCTCTTGTCTAATTGCTGTAGCTAATGTTTCTAGAACTATGTTGAACAGGAGTAGTGATAGTGGACATCCTTGTCTTATTCCTATTTTTAACATGAATGGTTTCAGTTTTTGAACAAATTGTATGATTCTGGCTTTTAGTTTTTCATAAATAGCTTTTATCAGGTTGAGATAATAATTATCTATTCCGGTTTTCTCTAGGATTTTTTTTTTTAATCATGAATGGGTATTGGCTTTTTGTCAAACATTTTTATGCATCTATTGAGATAATCATATGGATTTTGCCCTTAACTCTATTAATATAGTGTATTACTTTTCTTGATTTATGTATGTTGAATCCTTGAATCCCTGGTATGATTCCAACTTGGTCAGAGTATGTGATCTTTATCATCTGTATTTTGTTTGCCAGAATATTATTAAGTATTTTTGAGTGTATGTTGACTGGGAAGGTTGGTGTTTAGTTCTTTTCTTGGCTGGGTCTTTCTCTGCTTTTAGAATCATGTAATAATTGCTTCCAGCATTGAATTTGGAAGTATTGATTCCTTTTCAGTTTCACTAAACAGTTTGAGAAGTAGTAGCATTAGCTCTTCTCTAAATGTCTTGTAGAATTCAGCATTGAATTAATCAGGAACAGAATTTCTCTTTGTTGGTAAGTTTTAGTTACATTTTCAGTTTCATTGATTGATATAGGGGTGTTTAGCATATCTTCTTCATTTAACTTTGCAAGTTTATATATGTCTAGGAACCTATCCATTTCTTCTGTTTTCCATTTTAATGCAGAGGAGGTTTTATTATCCTCTGAATTTCTGTAGGATCTGTGGTAATTTATCCCTTTTCATTCCTGATTGCATGGATTTGAGCCTTTTCCTTCTTTCGTTCTTTTTTTTTTTTTTGATAAGGTTGGCTAAGGGTTTTTCAGTTTTGTTTATTCTTGAAAGAACCAACTCTTTGGTTTATTGACTTGATTTATTGATTTTTTGTATCATTCTCTTAGTCTCTTTTTCTGCTCTAATCTTTGCAATTTCCTCTTTTGTATGAGTTTTGGGTTTGTCTTGCTTTTCTTTTTGCAGTAGCTTGAGGTTCAGTGACAGTCTTTATCTTAGCTCATTCTGTTTTCCTAGTGTGGGAATTCACTGTTATTATTTTCACTCATAAAACTGTTTTCATTGTTTCCCATAGATTCTTGTATGTTTTATTGGCATTATCATTTAATTGTAGAAGCTATTTAATTTCATCTATGACCTATTAGTTGTTCATGAAAATGTTGTTTAGTTTCTATGTGTTTGTGAGGATCTTGGAATTTCTTTTGTTACTTTTTTGGGCTCTAATTTCAAGGCACTGTGGTCTGACAGTATACAAGAGATAATTTCAGTTCCTTTGTATTTAGTTAAACATGATCTAAGAAGTAGCATGTACTCTATTTTGGGGAATGACCCATGAGCAGCTGAGAAACATGTGTCTTCTGATTTTGTGTGTTGAATATTCTGTGGACATCTATTAAACCCATTTGTTAAAAAGTTTGGTTCAGTTTCTAGTATTTCATTGTTAGTTTTTTGTCCGGTTGATCTGTTTGTGACAGTCAGATCTTGAGGTCCCCTACTACTATTGTATTAGTGATGTTAACGTCCATTAATATTTGTTGGTTGCACTAGAATTTGGTGTATAAATATTTATGAACATCATCTCTTCCTCTTGGATTATTCCCTGTACAAGGATGTAGTGTCCTTTATTTTTTCCTGTCTTGATCAGTTTTGGTTTAAAATCTACTTTGTCTGCAAATAAGATAGCCACTTCTGCCTTTTTTTTTTTTCAGTTTCCTGTTGCATAGATAATGTTTTTCCATTCTTTGATTTTCAGTCTATGGATTTCTTTCTGAATTAGGTATGTTTCTTACATACAGCATATTATTGGGTCTTGTTTCTTAATCCATTCTGCCAGTCTGTATCTTTTAATTGTACATTGAAGTCATTAGCATTATAACTAACATGTACTGATTTAGCCCTGTCATGATGTTTTCCTGTTGTTGGCTCTTCTATTCTTTGCTTTTATCCCTTCCATTCAGTTTCTTTCCTTGTCCAGTGAGTTCACTTTGCTGTATCACATGGGATTATGACACTCATTGTCTGTTTGTAGGATATTGTTTAGAATTTTTTGGAGTGCAGATTTAGTATATGTGAAGTTTATCAGGTGTTCTTTAATCTAGGTTGGAGGTTTTTTGCTTTTAGAGCTTGAATACTTCACTCCAGGCTCTCCTTGACTTTAGTGTTTTGAAAAGTCTGCTGTGATTCTGATGGATCTTCCTTTGTGATTTGTTTCTTTTCTCTGACTGCTTTCAATATTTTGTTCTTCTGTTGAGTTTCTGGAATCTTGATTATTATATTCCTTAATGTAGTTTTTTTGGATTATCGCCAACGGGAGTCCTATATGCTTATCTGTTCTATACTACTTATCTGTATGTCATGTTATTTTCCTTTTTGTGTGAAGTTTTCTTCCATTACTTACTTAAACAGTTCTTTATGTTATTTGTACTACCTTCTGTTTTCCTATTGACTCCTATCAGTCTTATGTTATTCTTTGCATCATCTAGCAGCTGGCGAATTTATTTCCTGTGATTCCTTGCTATTTTCCATCTCTTTCCTGTTCACTGGCCACAATCCTGTCTTCTATGTTTGATGTTAGTTCTTCACATTCATTCATCTTATTCCACACTGGCATTGGACAGACTCAGCAAGAAGAAAGTAGATAAATGAAGAAAAGAGAAGACAGAAAACAGAAAAAGAAAAACAATAACAATAAAACCCAAACAATAACAAAAGGGTCCCTCAAGGCATAGATCTGCTAACTCCTGTAGACAATATGGGTAGTAGCATGCAGATCAGAGTTGACTAGTCAGAGGGAGACAGCCCTAGTGCATTGGCATTAAGTCTGGGTTTTGACTACAATGGCTGAGTTGAGCTCTCTGAACTTCTGCAGGTTTGAACTCTGCAAGGTTCTACTCTAGGTCCAACCCACACTTACCCCAAAGCAAGTGGAGACCTGCCGGGAGTGTTGGCCTCACCAACTATCTAATGACTGTGGTCCACAGGTTTCCTTTACTCTCCCAATGGGCCCTTTTTCAATGTGGCAAACAAGAAGTGGAGAACAGAATAGTGGTGATATGGCAGGGCATCCAGAGTGAGAGATCTGGTGGCTAGTGCTTATCAGGACAGAGTATTCCAGATCTCAATAGTTGTTGTTAGTCCTCCAATACCTTTGTCATGCACATCTTAATCCCTTTTAAAGAAGCACAAATCTTCCATCCCTCAGGGTGGTAGGTGGTAGGTATAACCTATTTACTTGTCTGGCATCTATTCTCCATCCATCAGTCTGGAGCCAAAATGGAAACAAAGCTTATGTTTATAGAGGGTGGGGATGGTAGGGAGGGCAGAAGAATGGGGCAAAATGAGAATCAAGATACATCTTGTACAGGTACAAATTCTCAATGTTGAATGTGATCACAATGATAATCTAAAATGTACTAAAGTATTTAATTATAAAAAGATAATTACAGCTTCTGCAGTGCAGTGTGTCCATTGCTCTGTTCCATTAGTGTATTTATTTGTGAAGGTTTCTGGGTCATCAGCACATGTCTGCAGATTTGTCATGTCTGCAGATTTGGCAGCCATTCTCTCACTGAGAGCCCGGGCTCTGGGAGAGAGCACTGCTTGGTATCTCTCTCATCTTTCTCTTTCCTTACTCTCCCTGTAGGCTTCCATTGTTGCCTCACATTCTTCCTAGGTCCTGGAGACCCTCTTCTCTCCTTCTTTTCCACCTTGAGGTGCTATATTCCAGTGTGAGGACACCAAATTTCAGAGAGGCTCTTTCTCTGCTGGTCACCATTCTGCCACCTTCTGGGAAGTTTCTGGCCAGTAATCTCAGTGGAAGGCCTCCAAAAATGATACAGGGCATCAAGTAATCAAAAAAAGGTGTCTAGCAGTGCCAGTGACTTCTTTGGCTGTGCAGAAGCTTTTCAGTAGAATGAGAGAGATCCCATTTGTTGATTCTTTCTGCTAGTTCTTGTGCTGTAGAGGTTTTATTCATAAAGTCTCTGCCTAAGCCATGTCTCCAAGAGTTTTACCTAGCCTGTTTTCCAGAAGGCTTATTGTTTCTGTTTTAATGTTTAAGTCTTGTATCCATTGTGAATTTAGTTTTGTGCATGGTGAAAGAGATAGGTCTAGCTTTAGCTTTTGGTAGGCTAAAGTCCAGTTTTTCCAGCAACATTTGTTAAAGAGGCTGTCTTTCTTCCACTGGGGATGTTTGCCTCCTTTGTCAAAGATAAGGTGGCTTAGTGTATCCGGAGTTGTTTCTGGGTCTTCTAATCTATTCCACTGGTCCTCAGGTCTGTTACTTTGCCAGTACTATGTAGTTTTTATCACAGCAGCTTTATAGTAGAGTTTTAAATTGGGGATTGGCCCAATTTAAAACTCTACTATAAAGCTGCTATGATAAAAACTGCATGGTACTGGCACTGCTCAAAAGAAAACCAACAACATGGGAAAAAATCTTTACTAGCTGTTTATCAGACAAAGGGCTATTATCTGCAATATATAAAGAGCTGAAACAGATCAGCCTCCCCAAGTTTAAAGATCCAATTAAAAAATGGGCATCTGAAATGAACAGACACTTCTCAGAGGAAGAAGTCAAAGCAGCCAAGAAGCATATGAAGAAATGTTCCACATCACTGGTCATTCGAGAGATGCAAATGAAAACAACACTGAGATTTCATCTCACTCCACAAAGAATGGCCGCTATCACAAAATCAACCAACAGTAAATGCTGGCGTGGCTGTGGGGAGAAAGGAACCCTTTTCCACTGTTGGTGGGGTTGCAGACTTGTGCAACCATTGTGGAGATCTGTGTGGAGATTTCTCAGAAAACTAGGACTAGGGGTCCCATTTGACCCTGCTATCCCCCTACTAGGAATATACCCAAAAGAATTTAAAAAATCACATTGGAAAGACAGATGTACACCCTTGTTCATAGCAGCTCAGTTCGTGATAGCTCAATCTTGGAAACAACCCAAATGTCAATCGGAGAGTGGATAAAGATGTGTTTTTTTTAATAAAATGGAGTATTGCTCTGCCATAAAGAATGACAAGATCGATCCATTTAGGTGCAAATGGAGACACCTGGAGGATATACTAAGTGAAATCAATAGATCACAGATAGGCAAATTCCAGATCTTCCCTTTGACATGAACACCTGTAGATGCAAATGAGCTCTAGAAAGTATGACAGCTTTTATAGAGTGGGAAATTTCCATAGGAAATTTCGTGTGGGAATGTAATGAGGAGAAGGAATAAATATGATACACAAAGAAAATAAAAGAGCATGTATAAAGGGGGTGAGGAGGTGTGGGTGGGTAGTGATATGGGTAAAAATGATAATTAACTTGTGTCATATACTGGTACAAATTCCCCAATGTTATACGTGATTTTGAGATGTATATAAATTGTATCAATAAAGAATTCAATTAAAAAAAGGTGTCTAAAAATGATAAAGTAATCCAAAAAAAGGGCAATATAATTATAACTCCCAACCTGCCAGATATCTGAAACAGGAGTTCAGGTCCTCTAAAACTTAAAGAGTGAATTCTAGGTATAACAGAAATTAAGAGTAGGAAAAATTTATTGCAAAAGAAAGCTCCTGCCTCTGAAGGACAGAAGGAGGGTCTGAAAGTGGGTGACCCCATTTTTAATTTTTTTATTTGAGACAAGTCTCATTAAATTACTAAGTTACCCAGGAGAGGCTCAAATTTGTGATCCTACTGCCTCAGCTTGTCAGAGTACTGGAATTAAAGATGTGAAGCAGCTAAATTTAATTTTCTAAAATGATGTTTAGGGTATAGCAAAACTAGGAGGAAGAATTTGAGATTTCCCATAGGCTCCTTATTCATTCCCTTGCAGAGAGACCCATTATCAACATCTTCCATCATAGTGGTGTAATTGTTACAAATATATACATACACATTTATTATAAATTTATCCAAACTTCTACAAGTTGTAGTTCCAAAGGCAAATCCTATTGTGACCATGGGCTGGGTAATCATGTGTCATGTAGTTCACTGACTGTTCACAAAGGTTTTTTCTTTTCTTTTCTTTCTTTTATTTATTTATTTTTTTGAGACAGGGGTCTCGCTTCAGAGTTCAGACTGGCCCTGAGCACACTCTGTAGCCCAGGCAAGCCTCAAACTCAGTAGTCTCCTGCCTCTGCCTCCTGAGTGCTGGGATTACAGGCTTGAGCCACTGAGCTCGGCATTGTGATATGTGCTACTGATTGCTGGCGGGTGTAAGTCACCATGCCTGGTGTTGTTATATGTGGTTAACGGGGATCAAACCAGGGAACTTCTGCTTGCTAGGAAGGCACTAGAACCACTGAACTAAATCTCCAGCCCCAGAGAGTTTTAAACTGGTTTTATAAAGTGGAAATAAACTTGGCTTAAAAGATAAAATAAACTAGCTTAGATTGCTTCATTCTTATATGCTCAAAAGATATAATAAGTGGAGTAGAGAGTTTTTGTATGATAAACTAATTCACACAAAGTAAGTATAGGAGACTATTAGGAGTGGCAGAGGGGGAGAAAGTCATTCCATTTGAGAAAACAGGGAGAAGGTGTAGGAAGAATTCAAGGTGAGTGTGGAAAAGTTGTCTTTAATAATAGCTAATTAGGGCCATCAAATAGACAGGGCAGGATTTGAGGTGTTTGTAGAGGTGGAAGAAATATCAATGCAGGAACAGGCGTTTATATAGAGAGACAATACAGTGTAGATTTTTGGGGAGCTGAATGAAGAAATCATTTCTCTCATGGAGAGAAATCATGAAAAAATTCAGGTGAGGATGAAGCTAGAAAATTAAAATACGGCATAGCGAGTAGTTTGAAGTTGATTCTTTTGAGGCTTTTGAATGAAGAATTATTCATAGTTAATTTTAAAAGTGTACTCTGGGGCCAGAGGGTTAGCTCAGAGGTTCCAGCACCTGCCTTGCAAGCACAAGGTCCTGAGTTCGATCCCCGGAAACCACATGTAATACTGGGCGTGGAGACTCACTCACCAGCCATTAATACCACATACCACAATGCCGGATGTGGTGGCTCACGCCTGTAATCCCAGCACTCGGGAGGCAGAGACAGGAGGATTGCTGAGTTCGAGGCTTGCCTGGGCTACATAGTGAGCTCAGAGCTAGCCTGAACTACAAAGCGAGACCCTGTCTCAAAAAAAAAAAAAAGTGTACTCTGAAAATTGAGAAATGAGGTAATAGGTCATTGTAAAAATTAGTGTTTTTGAATTTTGACATTTGTAAAAATTACTATGTTATTGAACTTTAGCAATGGAAATGGGGGGCAAAAACATTTAGTAACAAATGAAAAACTGGACCAAAGAATAGATTTGGTGTTGAGGAAAAGGAAGGGGTAATCATATGAGAATGTGAACTGTGGTATTAATTAAATTACAAAATATAAGAAGGATCAACTCAGTTGGGGAAGTCTATAAGTTCAAGTTTGCATGTATCAAATTTGAGATCTCTGGGACAAACTGGTGAAGCTATCCCATCGTCAGTTAGATAAAGGAACAGGCGCTTGTGACCAGGAAAGAGGTATCACAAAATAAAGATTTAAGTCATTGACATCCAATTGGCAGTGTAAATTACAGGCTTGGAAAAAATATAGGGAGAGGATGTAAATCCAAGAAAAGTGATTCACTGTTATTACATAACAGCTGAGTCACTAAATGGGATTCTCTGTCTGTCTACTGATTATATTTTTAAAACGACACCCAAAAAACAAACACACAAAGTTGAGGGCAGTATTGCTCAGTGATAGAATGCTTCCCTGGCCTGAATGCAAGGTGCTGAGTTTAATTCTCAGTAACACACACACACACACACACACACACACACACACACACGCCACATACAAGGGGTACAAGGGGTGCAAGGGCCTGCACAGAGCTGAAGTAAATTGTCCTAAAAGGCAGAGGAGTGGTCTCTTGATCTGTTTAGCTCCTCTGGTAAGGGCAGGAAAGTTGCAGTTTGGTCTTTCTTGTTCTCCCTTTGAATATTTTCCATCCATTGTATCCTCTTTTGCTCTCTGTTTTTACAGAGTCCTTTGGCCCTCTTACACCTTTCTACTTCCTAAGGCCTCCTTCCTACAGTAATCAGTACTATATGATGTTTTGGGACAAATCTTTATAAACAACACCTCAGCACTTCCAATTATCTTACTCCCTCTCTCCTCCCATACACACACTCCTCAAGGTTTGATCACTAAATGCCAGACACTGCAGAGAGGGCAGTGATGAGTTTTGGACTAAACAAGTCTGGGCTCCAACCCCAGTTTGAGCTCAAACCCCCAGTTCCTCTGAAAGTATTACACTGAACCACAAGCAGCAAGTATTTTTGTATGTTAAAAATGACTGAATCGCAGCAGTTTCACATAGCTTGAACTTACAATTTTGTGAACCAAAGCAAGTCAACTTAGCAGCTCAAAATCTAACGCCTACAACCTCGTATAGTCACAGATCTCTGAATCCTGATTGCTACAAGATGCTTTCCAGGTCAGCTTGCTAAAGCAGGTGGTAAGGAAAGATGGCATTAGCCAAGCTGATTAGCAATTCATTTTTCCTTGAGAAGAAGCCAAGGAAGTATGAACAGCACTATGAGTAAAATAATCTCATCCTGCCTACAACAGAAATGTCATGAGAGGAGAGACTTTGGGGCCTCACAAACGTAATCAAGTAAAAACAATTTCCTGTTCAGGGCTGAAGATAGGGAAGTTTTCTGACAGTCATTTTCCCATGGTCTACTGTAATTGCCATAGTACTTCCTCTGTCTTTTCTGATGTGTGTGATTTTTTTAAAGTTAATGTTATTGAGTGAGTTTGATCAATTCTTTTTCAGACTGAGAGCCACTCTTTCTTCAAAATGTTTTTATCTACTTCTTATATATTTTTTTCTTATTGTGAGTTTCACAGTTTACCTGTCATGAGTCAACCTCAGGAAGACCCTTCACTGTTTCTCATGTGCAGTTTACAAGTTCCATCAGTGGCTTTAGTGGTTTATTTTTAAAGTAGGAGGTTTGCTGAGAGGGATTGAAAGAGGGTTGGACAAGGAAAGAATGCAGAGTATCATTTTATAAAACAAATGGAGGAGGAGTTACTGGAGTTGAAGCAGAAGCAGAGCAGAAAGGGAAAACAAAGAGCCCAAAATCTGCCTCCTGCTGTCTGTGATGTTCTCAGGGCTCCATAGAATGTACCATGAACTTCATAATAACATCTGCAAACTTCTAGCTTGACTGGACATACATACTAGATATCTGAGTATATGCATTTGTAGGTATGTGTTTGTGTATGTGACTCCCATAGTCCCAATTCAGAAACCAGTAAGCAGAATATTGTTAGAACAGTATGCACTTTTAAAAAAATGTTAAGAGGGGTTTCATGGGCCAGAGATTTAACTCAGTGGTTCCAGCACCTGCCTCCCAAGCGCAAAGCCCTGAGTTTGATCCCAGTAACCACATACAATGCTGGGCGTGCTGACTCACACCCATGAACAATCAGTACCACATACCACAGTACTGGGTGTGGTGGCTCATGCCTGTAATCCCAGCACTCAGAAGGCAGAGACAGGAGGATTGCTGAGTTCCAGGTTTGCCTGGACTACATAGTAAACTCAGAGCCAGCCTGAACTACAAAGCAAGACCCTGTCAAAAAAAAAAAAAAAAAAGATGGGTTTCATACAGCTACCAATTCCCCATGGTGAATAGTGAATATGGTCATTATGTGCAGTGAACATGTACTAATAAAAATTAAAAATCTTATAAAGTGGCCGGGCGTGGTGGCTCACACCTGTAATCCCAGCACTTGGGAGGCAGAGGCAGGAGGATTGCTGGGTTCAAGGTTTTCCTGGACTTTGTAGTGAGCTCAGAGCCAGCCTGAACTACAAAGTGAGACCTTGTCTCAAAAAAAAAAATCTTATAAGGTGGATAGCTATCAATAATGGAAAATCTTAACAGATTCAAAGGTCAGGAAACCAAGGTATTAATTATTTTTGAGATCTATATAGAGGTTACTGTTAAGTAACAGTTAACTACTATAGGAATTGAGAAATATAGGTTGAATGATCCTCATCCCAAATGCTTTGGACCAGAAGTGTTTCAGATTTCAGATGTATTTGTATTTAGAAGTATTTATATGTACAATGAGATATCTTTGGGATGGAATCTAAGTCTAGATACAGTCATCCGTGTTTTGTACATATCTTATGCTCAAACCTAAAGATAATTTTATACAGTATTTTTACTACAGTTTCATACTAAGATCCATCACACCAGCATAAGTGTGGAATTTTCCTCTTATGGTATCAGGTTGGTGCACAAAATGTTTCAGATTTGGGAGAATTTAAATTTAAAAATAAGGATTTTCAACCTATTAAACAAAACCTAATAAGCAAAAGTGCATTTGTAACTCATTGGCCAATGGAAGTTGGTAGGCAGCTTAGTTACTATTATTTAAGAATACAAACTAGGGCAGGGATTTAGCTCAGTGGCTCTGCCACCTGGTTGCAAGCACAAACTTATGAGTTTGATCTCTGGTACCACACACACAAAGAAAAAACACTCCACAAACTGATGGGGGCAGAATCTGTGCAGTGTTTTGTTATCACTGGCATTAGGGAAAGTAAATGTCATTTATCAAGCTATGACTTCTGATATTTCTCTTTGAAAGTGACAACTAGTGAATCTACGGAGGACCCTGCTATAGATTGCACCCAGGAACTACGGCATCATAAAAAAAAAAATGCTATATAGTTCACATTACCAAGAGGGGATATCTTGGTTTCTCTTTGGGAGAAAATATTTTCCCTAGATCTTTATTCTGAAATACTACATATATCACATGCACTTTAAATAAGGATGGGTTTTAGGTTTTAAGTTAATATTTGCACTAATTCACTTTTGATGTCTATTAGTACAATAATTTTCCATTAATGAAGAGGACTTCTGTTTGCACATTTGTTTGGCTTTCACTGTTCCTAGGCAGCATCTCGTCACTGTGTAGCAAGTTTCTGCATCAACCACTTCTCCAGGGGAATTCTGGGAGTAGGAGATGTAGGGTTTCCCTGTCTGCCTCCTGGCAGAAGATTCCCTTGGGGAGTATTAAGACCAGCCAGTTCTCCAGTTATGGCATTGATGTGTGAGTATGTACCCTGTGATTGCTCTGCAGATGGAAGCCTGTAGGAAAAGGCTACAAAGTTTTATGTAAATGCAGGCTTTCGCATAATGAACTTATATATCTGTTTCCAAGTTATGCAAGTTATAACGGGTAGTATTTTGCAAACAAGCATATGGGTATAATCAGCTACTAAGATACATAAGCAGACTATTTGGGAAGATGCCTTCCTAGAGGGCCTTGTAAGGGGTGTGGAAAGTAGCTTTTTAAATGAGAAGGACATTAAATCCTGTTGCCATGCAAGGCTGTAAACATTCTATGTGCTGCCAAGGGCATTTCTCTAAAGAATCTGCACTGGAGTGAATCCAGCCAGATATCGCTTCCAACTGTTGCCATGAAAAGCAAACTCAGAAGATTCATGTCAGCAGACTTGGCTGAAAGTTAGGGCAATCCAATTATAACTGTTAATGTTTATGAGGTAGATATTTTTTTCTTGGGGGAGTTTTTAAATAATTTGAAATAATATGTTTCTCCAATTTTTTAAACACAAATTCTTTGGTGAATTATGAAACTATCTTCAAATCTGTGAACTATCCACTGCTTTTATGAATCATTTTAACTTGACTGTACAAATTACTGCATTGTGTAGAAGTGATTTTCAGGGTGCTTGAGCTGAACTGTATCATTCCAAAATTCATATATTGAAGTCCTAGTTCTCAGTACTCCAGAATGTGACTGCTGGGCCCTCTAAAGAGGTACAATAATTAACATAAAATATGGTCATCTTGGTGGATCCTCATCCGCTATTACTGCTGTCCGTACAGAGAGAGAGACTAGAGCACAGAGGTGTTTTGAGCAAGAGGAATGCCTATGTAAGGACACAGCCAATGGACAACCATCTGTAAGTCAAGGAGAGAATCTATAAAGGAAACCATACCTGCCCGCACCTTCATGTTGACATGCTGGTTTCTGGAACTGTAAAAATATAGGTATCTCTAGCTTAAGCCACTCAACTAGTGGATGTGAAATAAAAATTGGCCTAGCAAGTATCTTCTCATTTTTAAATGAAGAATGCTTTCAAAAAAATTAAAAAGGGGCTAGAGATTTAGCTCAGTGGTTCCAGCTCCTGCCTCCCAAGCACAAGGTCCTGAGTTCGATCCAGTAACCACATACAATGCTGGGCGTGGAGACTCACGCCCAGCAGCAATCAGTACCACACACCACAGTGCTGGGCGTGGTGGCTCATGCCTGTAATCCCAGCACTCAGGAGGCAGAGACAGGAGGATTGCTGAGTTTGAGGCTTGCCTGGGCTACTTAGTGAGTTGAGAGCCAGCCTGAACTACAAAGCGAGACCCTGCCTCAAAAAAAAAAAATATGCTTCAGGTTGGAGATTAAGCTCAGTGGTTCCAGTGCCTGCCTAGCAAGCACAAGGTCCCTGGTTCCATCCCAGTAACCACATACAACAATACTGGGTGTGGTGACTCACACTCATCAGCAATCAGTACCACATACCACAGTGATGGGCATGGTGACTCATGACTGTAATCCCAGCACTGGGGAGGCAGAGGCAGGAAGATAGCTGAGTTAGAGGATTGCCTGGGCTACATAGGGAGCTCAGGACCAGCCTGAACTACAAAGCGAGACCCTGTCTAAAAAAAACAAAAAAGCTTTGAAAAACAAACGTACACAAATTCATGACTTTCTCCTGAAATTAGCTGATGATACAGAATTTGAAGGTGAATTAAAGCTCTGTTTGACTCAGAAAGATCTTCCTTGATACTTTGCACTTTTCTTCAGAAAGGGAGGCAAATCACCTTCTTTTCTGCACCTCCTCTGAACAGTAACATGGAACAGTCATCTTTAGACCCTCAGTGGTTAAAAGAGAAGAAAGTAAACTTTGCAAATGAGAAACCTGGAATTCTTTCAAGATGCATCAGAAAGTTTAAAATAATTTATTGGAAGATCTCATCGGATGTGAGGGTATGTATAAAACTGATCACTGATGACGAAAATGAAGCATAGTACTACTAACTACAAGTGGTTCAGTAAGCACACTTACATAACCAAAGCATAACCAGTACTATTAGAAGATACTCAAAACTTTATTTTAAAGATAATCTTCCCTGGATAGATTGCTGGTGATTTCATTCCTTTCCTCCATGGAACTTCAGGAACTTATAAACTGGGCAGCAACAGTACTAGGAATCTCCTACTTTGTTTGATTCTTTTTGTTGTCACTGTTCTGTTTTTGAGTTTTTCCATGAGCCTGTGCCATGGCAGACAGCACCTTAAGAGCAGTCCTCATGGCACTGAGAGTTGAAGGGAAACGTTCTTACAGATAGAGATTTCTAAGCTAAATCAAGCTTGGGTCATATACCAGGTTTTGGCCTGTTAGCACAACTATGTCTCAACTTTGTCTTTCATTGTGCATACTTCAGCTAACTATATTGGTACACTGTTATCATTGAGTTCCTTATTAGGGTCTTATATTAGCTTCACTATTGCTGAGCCACAATATCCAATGTTTGCAATTTAAAGAAGTTTAATTTAACTCATGGTTTCAAGCAGGTTTAGTCTATGGTCATTTGGCTCCAAGGCAGGAACATAATGGCAGAAGGGTGGCAGCAGAGCAAACACATTCAGTTCTTGGCATCTAGGCAGGGGAAGAGTGCCAGAGTGGAAGAGGCAGGGGGTCCCATTTAGTACTTAGAGTCATGTCTCCACAACCCACTCAGACTTGTGCCCAGTGTGCCAGACACTTCTTAATCCAGCCAAGAAGACACAACTGGAATAAGGGTCACAGTTTTTTTTTTTTTTTTTGACAGGGTCTTGTTTTATAGTTCAGGCTGGCCCTCAGCTCACTATGTGGCCTAGGCAAACCTTAAACTCAGCAATCCTCCTGTCTCTGCCTCCCGAGTGCTGGGATTACAGGCATGAGCCACCACACCTGGCACTGTGGTATGTGATGTTGATGGCTGGTGGGCGTGAGTCACCATGCCCAACATTGTATGTGGTTACTGGGATCAAACTCAGGACTGCTTGAGAGACAGGTAGGCACCAGAACCACTGAGCTAAATCTCTGGCCCCAAGAGTCACAGTTTTATTGATGTGCAGTCGGAATGATAGTTGTTATGCTGCCTGTCATCTACTAGACTGCAACCATCTGTCCAAATCCTTCCTTTAGTAATCCGTCCCCTAACTGTAGAGAGCTTCTCCTCACAGTGTTGAATAGGAGGTCTACAGAACTGCATCCAGTGGCCTCTTATGTACCCAACCCTAATTTAGATCTTTCTTTAGCTTCTTCAGCCCCAGAAGTAATCAATAGCCTTTTTTGGTCTTCCGACTTTCTAATGCTATATTTATGGAAGGAGTACTCAGTATTAATTCCCGTCTTACAGACATTTCCAGTGTAGTTTTGTGTTGTTCAAACAAAATACCCAACATTCAAGTTAAAAGGAATAGGGTTTCTTAAGCTCACAGTCTGTAGAGGTTTCCGACCATAATTAGCTGACTCCAAGCCTGAGTGGCACATGGCAGGGGGGTGTTGCAGAGAACAAACAATTCATGATGCTACAAAGTAGCAAAAGCAACAAGAGATTTTAACAGTGCCCTCTCTGTCCTAGACCCCTAGGTTTAGGGCAGTGGCTAACCAGTCACTTGCCTGTAGTGGTTTAGCATCACAGACTTCTGACTGAGCCACCTCTGGAAAGGAAAGCGCCATCTCATCCACTTGAGGTTTTGGGCGGACATCTAAAAACAATCCATAACACATTTCTATTTAATTTATTGGACCCTGAAATGTACAGGCTCAGGACCAATAACAAGGCCAGAGAATAATCATGACTGGTCACGCCTGGGACATATGCCTAAATCCTGCAGCATGAGATGTGGTCTCTAATAGGAAAGAGATAGGCAGGAGAGATGGCAGTAGTGGCTAGCCATAGCACTGTAAACTTATAATCATAACAAGTACTTTGGTATTTTTCACAGGGTCTTAATGTGTTTTGTACTGTTATAAAAGACCATCCAAAAATACAATAAACACAAATATATTAGGTCATGGTTCTGAAGCTGGGAAGCCAGAGGTCTTAGTGTCAGCATTTAACACACTTCTCCTTGCTACATCTTTGCCATAGAATGTGGGTAAAGAGAAGATGTGAGAGAGCAAAGAAGCAAACTTATGGCTTTGCAGCCCTTTTTAATAAGCACCCATCCATTCATGAAGTGGAGCCTTTGTCACCTGAACATGTGCATGAGGCTCCACTTCTCAGTGCTGTTGCATTGAGGATCAGATTTCCAATACATGTTCTTAAGGGGACATATCTGAACCATACCACATGGTAAAGTGGGGCAAAAACCAGGGACAATAGTAAATAAAGACGGGGAGTGAGATTAAGGGAAAAGTTCTCTTCTGAGATGGATTTTCATTTTTTTGTGCTAATGGGATGAAATGATTAGAGGGGAAGTTGTGGAACCCAGAGAAAGAAGGTACAATGGATGATGTTAGGTGCAAGAAAGTGTGGGAAGGGCCGCAGATTTAGCTCAGTGGTTCTGGCATCTGCCTTGCAAGCACAAGATCATGAGTCTAATCCTCAGTACAAAAAAAAGAAGTGTGTGTGTGTGGGGGGAAGGACCCATTCAAGACTAGGTCATCAATAGAAGAGGTGCATTTGTAGTGAGGTGAATTCACCTCTGTTGTTCTGCTGGTCATCATCAGGGAGATTGGGAAAAGATGGAGTAGGGCAGAAATTTGAGGGAAGAAAGGTGTGAAAAAGCCCACTTGTAAAGGACAAGTTCATTGAAACACAGAGGTGTTGTTAGAAACCCAGAGATGCAATCAGTGCATTCGAATTAGTAATATGAATTTGTAAAGGTCTCAGATTTCCTCCCCAAGAAGATTTTTTATTTCAGTTTTGATACAGAAGTGACCTCAGAGGCTGGGCCATGGCAACCCGGCTGGAGTAACTGGGCACCACCTACCAACGGAAAAGACTTGTTGGCCATAGACGCAGAGGAGCCACTCCCATGACTAACATAAGATCAGGTTGAGCCCTGCCCCAGGTACCAACCTTCTGACACCAAACTTGCCAAATCTGGCACCTGCCATCAAACTCTGACATGAGGACAAGCCAAGCCTAGCGCCTGAGAGCAGATCGGGTGGGACTGTCTGGACCAACATCAGAGGAGATAGAAAAAGTGGTGGTGATTGACTTTGGCTACCGCACTCTTTTTCTTGAGATCATCCATTCTGCTTGCAGGAGGCATCTTCTCTTTTCCTGAATGTACTCTTTTCTTCTTGAGCACTTCTGCTTCTTTTCCTGCCCCTTTTCTTGTTTCTGCCTGAAAGCAGTAATCTTTCACCTTCACCGATTGTGCAGATCAATTCTTTAGAACAATAAAAGCCTGGAAAACACCGCTGGTCCATAGCCCACCTGTTAACAGGGGTGAGAGAATTACTGAGGTAATGTGTTGCTAGAACAAAATACTGAGGGGTGCTAAGGAAGAGACGTAAAGTAGAGCTGCAAAAGGTGGGAAAGGCCAGTAGATCAGAACGCGATCCCACAGGAGGGATTAAGCATGCACCTGGAAGGTTGCACAGCATGGTGTGTGATTCAGGGTAACTATGTCTAGGTGCTGATCCAGGGAGTGGGCAACTGAGGGAGGGTGCGTGCTGCCTATGGGTCCAATGCTATCTGCCTCCAGCAAAGCTCGTTTTCTATTTGACTGCTGATATAAATGCCTAGAGACGTGGGTCCTCTGACAAATAAATAGGTGCAGTAAGAATTTGCTCTCATGAATGAATTAATGCTTTTCTCTTGAGACTGAGTTAATTCTTTTCAGAGGGATGAGAGTGGGATCGATCTGCCAACGCCTCTTATTCATACATGTTTCCCTTTCCTTAAAAAAAAAAAAAAAAAAAAAACGTGGTGGTCCTCATCAGATGTGACCAATCTTTGGAAGCTTTCAACTTCCAAAGCCCCAAGCCAAAGTTAGGTGTGTAGTGGTGCACATTTGTAATCTTAGAACTTTTGGAGGCTAAACCAGGACCATTACTAGTTCAAGCCCAACCTGAAACCTTAATAATGTAAAGAAACCCTGTTTCTCTCAATAATAAAAAGTAAAAAATGGCTAAGAATGCATCTCAGTGCAAAGTAGATTGAATTTCCAGTACCAGAAGAAAGAAAGAAGAAAGAAAGAAAAAGAGAAAGAAAGAAAAAAGAAAGATCTGGTTTTCTCAATAAATTACCAAGTTTCAGATATTCTGTCATAGCAACAGAAAGTGGATTCAGTGAAGGAAAATTCAATTGAGGAAGACAATATCAATGAACCAAGTAGCGTTCATTTTAAATTGCTTGAATTATATAATTTGCATGCAGTCAGGTTGTAGAAATGTAATAATTTTTTGTCAAGTAAGTGATGAGCCCACTGGGAGCAAGGAGACTGTCATACACGTATTCACCTAGGCACTTAAAACTGTTGAATATTTTGGCAAAACAGTACTGTAATGAAACAGAACTGAAAATTCAGGGGTTTTGTTTTGTTTCATTGGTTTCACTTATTCAGAAAGATTTTGCTTTTCCTCCTTTGCAGACCTAGCAACTGAAATTTGGATAAGCTCAAGGTGGGCTAAAGCTAATTACCATATAGAAACTTAGTTGATTTAAAATAGAACACATTCTTCTGAATTTTTCTGACAGAACTGTCACTATATTTCTTTCCACAAATACTTGTAAAATCAATTATGAAATGTTTGTTTCTAGGCACAAAATATAGGGGGTGGTGTGAGACAGTGATGACAATAGCTCCTGGTGACTTGAGGGGAAAGGGAAGTGTGGACAACATCTGTGAAGCCACTTTTCCGGTTCTAGACCACAGGACAGGGGCTGATCTTATTTGCACACCATTTCCCTGCCCTTCTCTTCCTCACTATTATGTAACATTCCATTTTGAGCAACCTTATCTGCCTCGTGTGGAAATCGAATCAAAAGAAGAACCGATTCCCTACCCTCCTCACCTTGCATGACTGCTTTACTTCCCTTCCCCCAAGCAAGCACTGGGCACTGATGCCTGGACAGCTTCTTCCTCAAGTTAATGGTTTGTGAGAAAGGCTAAGTGCGTTTTGTTTGACCACAGCCCTCCTGGGTCTAACCTTACATGTAGACCTCTTTTTCCTGCCTTGGTTTAGGAGCCCTCCTGTCTTGCTGTGGACAAGACATCTAATGAGTCCATAGTCTCTAGTGAGTTTCATGCGTGCAGTCTTAGATCCGTCTGCTTCCCTTTTTGATCTCTTGGCTCTTGTGCCTTCGGTGGCTCATTCTCATATACTGAGACTGGATTTTTTTTTCGGTAGTGGGGATCAAACTCGGACCCTTGTGCATCCAAGGTTGGTACAGTACCACTTGAGCTAAATCCCCAGCCCTGGATTTTTATTTTTAAACAAACTGTGAACTAATTAATGCTTAGGGAAATTTTAAAGTGGCCCTTGCAAAATCTACTTATTCAGAGTGACATACAAGTGATGTTTATTACAGTGGCAGTAGCTTCCATGACTCACCTGTTTCTGCTTCCTACTGCGTTCATATTGCTCAGTTCCTCTCAGCTAATGGCCCAGTCATTGCTGAGATAGACTGAAAATTACATATAAAAATAAAAGATTCAAGGATTATAAGTTTCTAAAATAAAATTCAAAGAAATAAGTGAAATGTTTCTCCATGGGTAACTGGCTAAATGGTGGTATGTATGTAATGGAACAGATATGTAGTGGAAAAACAAACTACTGATATATGTAACATCTTGGGTGGGCCTCAAAGTTATCATGCTTAGTGAAAAAAGCCAGTCCCAAAAGGTTAGGTACTGTATGATTGTACTGCATTGCACTCTTAGAATGGCAAAACTCCAAAGATGGAAAGTAGAGTAGTGGTCGGCAGAGGCAGAGGCAGGAGTAGAAGGGTAAATATGAAAATGTAGTAGAAGTGTCATGGAAACGAACTGCACCGAAGTGCTCACATAGACACATGCACACAAATGAGTACATGGAGAAACCACAAAGGCTTGCGGTCTTGTTTGAAGTGCTGTGCCAATGCCGATGTCCTGCTTTGATCTTATCACGTAACATGTCACTAGGATGAGGAAGTAAGAAAACAAACACGGGAACCTCTGTACTACTTATGCAATTTTTGGTGAAGGGTACAATTTCTATAAAATAAAAGGTTTTAAAAGCTAAATTTGAGAATAACTAGGTGCTATGCGTTGAATTTCAGGTATTCCTTAAGGCTCATACTGATTTCTTTTTGGTTACCTTTTTTTTTTTTTTTTTTTTTTTTTTTTTTTTTTTTTTTTTTTTTTTTTTTTTTTTTTTTTTTTTTTTTTTTTTTTTTTTTTTTTTTTTTTTTTTTTTTTTTTTTTTTTTTTTTTTTTTTTTTTTTTTTTTTTTTTTTTTTTTTTTTTTTTTTTTTTTT